>CAKKXW010000005.1:53858691-54028381 GCA_920937365.1 Sphaerophoria rueppellii
GAACTAGTTCATTCAGATATAGGTCATTTGATCATTTGCCACAAAAAGGCAAAATTCTTACAAAACTGATCAAGAGATCTATCCTCACGAATAGACATAAGCTTGTAGTGAGATAATAAGGTTGTATAGGTTTTGCAAGCATTTTATATGAAAAATCGAAAATAGACAACATCGCAAATATTGAATAAAGTCTGCAGTTATCAAATAAATTTTGTTTCAAAAGCAGAAGCTAAGCTCTCTTCTAATTTGTCTCTTTATCTTGTTACAAAAAACAAACAACAAAAATACAAAAATGGCATGCGCTCTTCATTCATTTTTTCTTCTCCATATTCCTCTTTCCTTTCAACATCAGCTGTCTTTGAAATATAAAAACGGGCGAATATCTGGCAGCGCCAAACACGGCGCGAGTAACCAACTCAAAATTCAAGATGGTGCCGCTACTATAGATTCTATATGCAAAGGTTTAATTACTTACATCTATTCCCTCAATAACCGTTGTAGCCAGAACAACTGTCTTATATATTTAAAATAAATTTCTGTGATAAATATATGTCTTTGTATATAGAGTTAGACTAGTACTACCAAGATTGAAAATCTAGTACCATGGTCCTGGCAATCGATCCTAGAGTCATCTACCTAAAAGTTGAGAACTACTGCTTTGGAGGATTTGGAGATTATTTTCAATGTGGAATTCATGAAAAATGGCGTAAGGTAAGAACGAGAACGCCTTATAGAAAATATTCTTGCATAAGAACGGCAAGGACATAATAATAATTTTGTTATGAGACTTTTCTATGGAGATATTTGTTTGGCCTTGAGTATAATGTAAAATACTTTTATACACTGATCTTTGAGAGTATTTTGTGTTTGTATATTTTGTGTGTGTAAGAATTAAGAAAACCCAGATGGATGGCTTGGCAAAATTTGATGCAAACTGAGTTCTGCGTTACCACAGTGTATTTTAAACTGAAATTATCAAAAGTTCACATTGGAAGACAATACAAATTAAATTAAATACAAATTAAATATTAAACACCTTTATACAATCACGTAATACAAACTAAAACTAGAAAAAAAGGAACCCAAGTTGATTGAGAAAAAGGAAAGTAGATCTGAACAGTGTATGTATTTTATTCAACGCGAATTTCAAATTTTTTCGTAGATGTCTACCATTGATCTTTCGAAACGGATACAGTCATAGAAAATTTTTAGAAATTGTACAAACCGGAGAAAATTTTGCTTCGATCGGGTACAGTACGGTAATAAGCCTGAATATATAAAGTATAACATTGAGAGGACCAAATATGTATCTCACCATATTTGTCTAATTTTGAAATTTAAATTGAGGTGATGTTTTTCATAGAATCTTTTTTAACATTACTAACTTACTTACTTTTTTAACATTACATTTCTTTTATTTGTTCACAGTTCAGCTCAGCTCCTTTTTTTTAAATGTGGTCTGTTTGGGAGGGGGGGGGGTCATGACCCCCGTGACCCACCCCTTGAATCCGCGCCTGGCATATGATAAGTCAATCAATTGTACGAATATGTACTCACTGTGCTCTTGTGGCTAGCGAGATATTTTCTTTTTGTGGGTGCAATTTTTTTTTGCGTTGTATTTGTTGTTTTATCACTGATTCGATATATTTTATTTCCTATTTTTTGTTATTTTTTTTTAATGTTTTGTGATTAATTTAAATTTTCCTTTTTATTGTTGTTGTTTGTTTTGTTTTTGGATTTATATTTTTGTTTTTAACGGTCGCGAGGGACGTGGACGGGACAAAAAATAAAGACAAGGGACAAAAGCACTGCACAACCAGTATCTTTGGACACTTGACGACAACTGTTACTGGTGGTGCCCAACGTGGGGCCTGATTGACAGTAACTTTAGTAGTTGTTTTCATTTTATGGGAGTGGGCCCAGAACACAGGAGCGGACTTGGTGGGGGCATGGGTTCTGTTTCTGTCCTGGATTTGCTTCCAATTCTTGAAAATAATTTTTATTTTTTGCAATCGTCCGGTAAATGAGAGATATCTCAGTTTACGCAGTTGCGTATCTGCAATACTTTTCAAAATTAAATTATATGAAAATTCATTCATTTTATTGAAGCCTAAGTTGAGTGGAGCTCGACTTAGCTGTTCAATTTTCTTCGAATTTATTTTCTTTTGGTTCGCTATTATTTTAATTTGTAGAGCTCTTTAAAAGAAATTTTAAAATCGACGAATTTTCGTTCATTCGTTGGTCGTTGTTCGTGCCCATGTGAATAGTGCTTTACACCAATTAAAAGCAAACAAACATTTTTGCCTCATACCGCAAGGCTGCAAGCCAATAACAAATGAATTCCACAACAAAAAATGATGTGCCTAAGTTAAGTGTACCTTCTTCAGCATCAACTCAACAAGAAAATAAAGTAAGTCACGCCTACTCCTATAGGAACACAAGGAAAAATATGCGCCAATGGATTAGCTGTAAAAAACAAACTAGCAAAATAGCAGTGCCTCAAACAATTAAAAATCGTCAAGAAATAAGAAAAGCTTTACAATAAAAATTTGAATATCAAAAAGCTTCCATCCATATTTTATTCTTTACTTTAACAATATATTTGGCCTGCCAATTTATAAATAAATAATACGTAGGCAAAGTTAACTCATTTAGACCCCAAGGATCCATTGTTAGACCCCTAAAGAAAGTTAGTCATCGGCGTGTTATGAACTTGAACAAACCAGAATTATAAATCTCAACATCATACGACCATTTTAAGAAAATGGGCAGCAACCACGCCCCTTTAATGAAACTACAATTTCATACTTATATTTTCTCATATATTCAACCGACACATTTGAATTTAGTCATTTTCGACCATTTTAACAAAGTGGGCGGCTACCACGCCTTCTCGGTTTGCCTGTCTAATATCTGAGCGTCAGTTCTTCATCAATGCCATTTGCTGGTGGAACTCTTAACCAGTTCACATACTTACTTAAGGTGGCGCTACAGTCGCGGGTTTGTGGGGCTGGTCCACAATATGCTCAAGGTCCAATTTAAAAGAAAAGAATTTATTTCTATTAAGCCTTATTGCAAAGAACAATTCATATTCAGATTCTTACAACGATTAAGAATGATAATGAAAAAATATGAATGTGTTATGTATAAGATTGAAAAGTCAATTAAAATTATATATGTATATGTTTTTTCACAGTGTTTTCAAGCTAAGTGTTTTTAAATAAAGTGTGTTGCTGTATGTTTGTATTTGTTTGAGGTTGCTACACTATTCCCCCCTTAAGAAATTTAAAATGTGAGTTTAAGAATTGAATTTGACTTGTTTAATTTTTTTTGAGTATGTTCGAATAGGTTTGTCCATTAACGTCGATTTTGAAAACAATGTCAGACATTCTTTCCAGTACTTTGTATGGCACGAATGTTCTAACGGTGCTTTGACGTGGTCACAACGGATAAATACGTGTGTACAGTTCTTAAATTTTTTAGTATGAATATTTTGCTCTTTGAATGGTGAGCTGTGAGGGTTGGTCGTAATCCACGTATTAATTCTCGGTGTTTTTCGATAAACATTTTTGGATTTGTAGCATCATCTAAACATGTTAAGAACTCACAGTGATTCTAAGATTTGTGCCATACAACATTTACGCAGGAGTTGTTTGAATATCTTCTTTGAAACTGGTTCGAAGTCCTAGTAACACTGTTGATAAAATTTTAATCCACGGCTTAGGCGAATACATAAGTGTGGCTTTTAAAGTTCTGTGTCATCTTTCTGTAAATCCATTTGACTGGGGATGACATGGTGTTGTTCTTTTCTTTTTGGTCCCAACTAAACTGGCTAACTCTGAAAACATGGCTGGTTCAAATTGCGACCCTTGATCGGAAGTAATTGTTGCTGGTGTTCCATAGTTAAGGATCCAGTTATCCCACAAGGCTGTCACTACTGTCTGGGCACTGATGTCCTTCAGAGGGACTACAACGGGCGATCTGGAAAAAAAGCAATATTTGAATATTTGAAACCTTTGTAGTCTGGCAAAACTATAATATCCAAGTGAATATGGTCGAATCGATATTCAGGATTTTTTATGTCTTCAGCTTGTAGTTCATTGTGTCCTTGGACTTTTGATTTTTGGCAAGATAAACATTCTCCAGACCATTTGATTGCCTAGTAAACTTTTCTCTGAGAAATTTGGAAATGCAACTTTCGCTGGGATGAGAAATATTATGGACAGTATTAAAAGCAGTAAGTCTGAGAGATTTTGGAATATATGGTCGCAAAACATTTCGATGTCATTTAGAATTTTGATTTCTTGAAATTTGTCATTTCTGGAATTTTCAAGAATATTTTTCAACTCTTCGTCTTTTTCTTGTTCGATTTTAATGGTTTCAGGATCCAAAGTTGTTGGCATATTGATTGTATTAATTCGTGATAGGGCGTCAGCCACCACGTTTTCCTCTCCCTTGAAATAAATGATCATTGCTGAAAATTGTAATATAAAGTCGAGTTGTCTGAGTTGTCTATAAGAAGCTTTTTCTAATTTTTGACTGAAAGCTCTAGTTAAAGGTTTGTGATCTGTTCTAATGACAAAATCACGAAATGATTTCAGTGCAGCAAAGACAGCTAAAAGTTCTCGGTCATAGGTACTGTATTTTTTCAGCTTCTGATAACTTTCTGGAAGAAAAACCGATTGTGGTAAGTGGTAAGACTTAATGGAGCTGTCGGTGACGGAAATGCCATTGATGATATTTCGGAAAGCATTTGTTTACACTCATCGAATCATCGAATGCTTCGTTGGATTTTGCTGTCCAATTAATTTTTGTTTTGCCGTTTTTTTTTAGATTCTTTTAAATAACCGTGAAGGGGAAGCATTATAACTGCAGCTTTCGGTATAACTTCGTCTATAATAATTTATCATACCCAAAAATCTACGAAGTTCCATAACTGTGTGAGGCTTTGGGTATTTTAAAATAGCTTCAAGGCGTTCTTTTATTGGAGTAAGACCATGTTTACTAATAGTATAACCCAAGAAATTAACTTCTGTTCTTTCAAAACTGCATTTTTCAAAATTTATGGTAAAAGCATTCTTTTTTAAACGGTCGAAAACATGACATTAATGTTCTTTGTGTTCTTCCTCGTCTGTGAACATTACTAAAATGTCATCAACATAAACGAACACAAAATTAAGATCTCGAAAAATGGCATAACAAGATATTCATATAGCCCCCTATGAGTTATAATTGCTGTTTTTTAATGTCCTTTTTGTTCATTTTGTATTTGGTGGTAATTTTTTTCTAAATCAATATTAGTGAAAATTGACTTACCAAGAAGGAGCGGAAATACATCTCTTATAAGTGGTGGCGGGTATTTATCAGGGACCGTTGAAGCAATTAACTTCCGGTAATCTCCAAGAACCATTATTTTTTCTAACCATATGGATTGGGCTTGAATATAGACTTCTCGAAGGTCTGATCACTCCCTGATGAAGTAGATTCAAAATTTCTTCTTTCTTCTTCAAATTTTAGTTGTTTGAACATCAGCAATGATGAAATACCATTTGAAAGCTCGACGAAGACCCAATGAAAGTGTGATAATATCCGTTCCATATGTCCTGATTTCTGTTTGGCTTGTAGCTTGTAGTAGTTTGAAATTGCTAGTTTAATTTTGGAATAACTGACACTACCGAAACGATGTCGTTTTCGTTTGTTTGTCAAAAATGTGAAGACTGGTTTCTTTTGTTGGAATGATCTTAATTTAAGAATCGTTATTGATTTGACTGTCATTAACAGATTCAATTGATGACTGTAAATTTAGTTTTCCGATTCTTGGTTCGAAGCAAGGCTTCTGATGTGAGCAGATATTTCACTTGGCTTCTTACTTAATTACGAAGAAGACGTCTAAGCA
Source organism: Sphaerophoria rueppellii (assembly GCA_920937365.1). Classification (NCBI taxonomy): domain Eukaryota; kingdom Metazoa; phylum Arthropoda; class Insecta; order Diptera; family Syrphidae; genus Sphaerophoria; species Sphaerophoria rueppellii. The sequence continues at coordinate 53,864,588 of CAKKXW010000005.1, forward strand.
TTGTTTCAACGCTTTCAGTATAGCGCTTTATTAATCTTTTTTCAAACTCTTTATATTTTCTAGAGATGCTGTTATCAATGGCTGAATTATTTTTAAAACATCACCTTCCATTTTAACCAAGATTTGAGAACATTTTTGTTCATCATCCTCAATGTAAGCTAATTTAAATGCTGCAGCCACTTGAGTTGGCCAAATATGACGTTGAGATTTGTCAAAATGAAGGAGTTTAACATGTGTGTTGGGTTGATTTTTAAAAGAATATTGAGCATTAATCGCCTTCTCTTGATTTAACATCTTTAAGTGAGCAATTTCCTCTTGAAGTAATTAGATTTGTGGATTATTTTCTTCGTCCTTTTTATCTTGTTCTTGATCTACGATTGACTTGATAATACTAGAAATGGTTACATATTTTTCATCAATTGCATCCCTCTCTGGTTCAGTTCGATCAAATACATCTGGATCATCATCACTTTGTTTGACCAAAATTCTTTCTTGAGTTTCGTTAAATTGTCTGTAATGATTTTCAAGAGATTTTAATTTTACCTTGGCTTGAAAGACGTTGCGATTTTGATCGCTGAAATAATTTTCAATTTTCGTAATCAGGCCCTTAATCGTAGTCCTCCGTTTAATGAGCTTCTGCTATCTTCAGTCATCTTTTTTTTTCTTTTTCTTTTTCTGATAAATTGGACTTTTCTCGGGGTCACCAATTATGTGGGGCTAGTCCACTATATGCTCAAGGTCCAATTAAAAAGAAAAGACTTTATTTCTATTAAGCTTTATTGCAAAGAACAATTCAGATTCAGATTTTTACAACGATTAAGACTGATAATGAAAAAATATGAAAATATTATTAGACTGAAAAGTCAATTAAAATTAAATATGTTTTTTCAAAGTGTTTTAAAATAAGGTGTGTTGATGTATGTTTGTATTTGTTTGGGGTTGCTATAGGTGGACTTAGGCTTCTACCAACAAACCTCTCCAGCCAGCTCGGTCCCTACCTAGCTGTCCCCAGTTTCGCACGCCGAATCGGTTGAGGTCGTCTTCAACTTGCGAGCGCCATCTGAGCCTTGGTCTTCCTCACCTTAGTTGTTCGGGAGAGCGCTTTACTACTCAGCTGCTTTCTTAGCTGGAAGAAACAGCGATTAGCAAGAGTTATTCTTCTGATCACGGCACTAATATCGTTGTCCGTGTTGATAGCGGAGCCAAGGTATACAAAGTCCCAACTACCTCGAAATTATATGCGTCTATCGTTGCATTTTGTCCAAGACGTCGATATTGGGTGTCCTTTCTCGATGACAGCATATGCTTTGTTTTGACTTCATTGACCGCTTAACCCATTTTTTCAGCTTCTGCCTGTATACTCGCAAAACACTGTTTCTGCAGTTGGTGCAGTTTAGAGGGTCTCCTTTGTTCATAATCGGACAAACAATGCTGAGGTTCCATTCTTCGGGCATGCTCTCTCCCGACCACATTCTGCAGATGAGTTGGTGCTACTGCTTACAAGTCATCACCGGTTGCTTTGAAGAGTTCGGCAGTGATGCCATCAGCTCCCGCGGCTTTGTTGTTTTTAAGCTTTGAGATTACTATCTTCACTTCTTCAAGGTCGGGTAGACGGAAATCTTGGCTTGCGTCGGTTCACATAAGACCTGGTGCACACACGCGATTTTTTGTCTTTAGTTTGAGTTTGTCTTTTAACCATGGAACTTTACAGGAACGAAAAAATTATTTTCGTGTATAAAAATTATGTTCGTAATAAAAAGAAACGCCGTTACTGGGTGCATCCGTTTAATGACTTTCGGTTAACAAAAGGACTGTTTCATATATCTTTTCAAAATATGAGGAAAAATCCATAACATCTTATCAACTATTTTCGAATGAGTGTAAGGTCTGTGATGAGTTAGCGGTCAAAGTTTCACCAAAAAATTAGGTCTCAGGATACACAAATGAGAATATCCATACCTCAAAAATGGCAAAATGTTTGGGATGTATCCATACACTTTGTATTTTCTACGATCATGGTGTTCTTCTACCGTTACATTCCATATTTGTGGATATTTTTTAATTTCGTCGATGAAAAGCTCAATATAAAAATCAACATTATCTATATTTTCCCTTTCAATTTAGCCAAAACTTGCGGTAGAAAAACGCATGTGTGCACAGCACAATAGAAAACAATGTACTACGAGACACAAATGCAATTTTTTGTCGCTGCGACTGCGACATCGCTTCGATATCGCAGAAACTTTTGAGACATTTTACCGCAGAAATGTCGATGCAATATCGCAAGTGTGTGTGCACCAGTCATTGAATAAGAAGTATAGGAAGGGGTCTAATGAAAAAGAAGTGAAGCATTTTTATAAGTAGTGTGAGTTTCACAAACACATACGCATTACAACAGGGCTGGTCTGCAGTTGAATATTTAGTCTCAAGGGCGCCAAGCGAAATTTGATTGAATCATTCATCGATTTTGCTTCAATTTTTTTTTCAATCTGACTTTTTTTTAAGGACGCATGTCGCATGGTGTTTTAACACTAAAGGTGCACATGCACGGTTTTTAATGTTTAATTTTTTTTTATATTCCAGTACATTTTCTTCATTTTTCATCCGTAATTCTTCACGTTTATTTAGCCTTTTTTAATCCTTTTTAAAAGCAAATTCTATGAACAACTTGAACAAGCGTTTAATATCATGGTCAGACATAAGGCATTGCGAAAGTATAAAATCAGTTTCATGAAAGTGTTTTGAACAAACAACGGACTTAGAATTTATTCCATCCAATTTAAGAATTCCTATCCACTTTTCTCTTTTCCATTCAGCTTTCGGAAATCTTCAAAATTGTGAAGGTATGTATTTTAGAGCATTCAAATTCTTGAAGATATAATTCACAATAGACAGGGAATCAAATATTTACAAGGGGAAAATATAGAAGTATTTTCTAGTTGCTTGTAATACAATCAGCAAATAAAAACGTTTCGAAACACGATGGAAGAACTATTCAAAACTACCGTGCACAACACGGGAACTCAACGAAATGCCACGCCTTACCATCACAAACAAAAATTAAAATACACCCCTGAACTCGACTGACAACACAGTAAAAGTTTGACATTACAGGCCCCAAAAATTGACATCACAGGCCCCAAAAATTGACAGCACAAGTCCCAAAAATTGACATCATCAGAAATGTTTGTTGCTTCACTCACGTACACTGTACAGTTCATGTACACCGCTAACACCGCTTCCTGTACTTCTTATTCAATGGCACCACTCCATTTGATTGTGAGTACCGATGTCGCAAAAGCGATGTCGCAGCGAAAAGTTTCATGATTTTCATCTTCTGTTGTTATAGCCGACTATTCTCTGCATTGTTTCCCTACACTTAGAAAACACAAGACAGAATTGAGATAGTGTTTGGTAAAAAAAAACATTGAGTATCGTTATGGCGCTGTATTTTTAATCACTATAGTAGTCCTAAGAGATTTTTTGAGGTAAGGCTCGATCTTCTCACTAGTTGACGCTGTTAATTTCTTATTGTATTTGCATTATCTATTTTAGTAATGTTTCAACCGTAAGACTTTCATAGAGATTACAAATACGATGGATATGCATATCAAATGATACAAATAATTAGGTGTTATCATTGGAGACGAGATTGTAAATTAGCTATTTTACAATTACTGAAAACAATTTTTATTATTGTTTTTGCTGTCATGCAGCAAATTATGATATTATTTTCCTATGTTCTTGACATTTCGACATATTTTTTTTTTTAAATATGCCGAATACCTCCTGAATTGTGTCAATCATCAAATATTATATTTTAAGAAACAACAGTGACCACAGAGTCACTATATAGCGACTAAGGAGAGCCTCAATGTAAAAGCTATTGTTGCCGTTAAAACGAGGTAAATTTGATGTTATGGAACGATATTTAAAAGATTATTTTGTGGTATGGCGATATTCCACTGAGGCACGTTATGTTCCAAGGGGAGTCGGAAGATCCCACCCCTTCTACGAGCAAGCCGAACTGGCCATGCTAGCGTGCCTGCCGGTTGCTCACCCCTAGGACAACCTTCTCAACATAGACCAACATACTTGAGATCCTGTGGATTAAGGGTATAATGGTGTACTTGCATACGATCGCACATAGTTGAATAGGAAAAGCTTAAATACTGTCACAAGTTCTTAAACTTATCTAAAACTCGGTTTATTGAAATTTTAGAACTCATTTGAGTTCTAAGTCAATTCTTCACCAAGTTCTAAGATGCTAGTACTTCAATTTAGAAATTTGTTGTAGTTAGAACTTCGACAATTACAATACAATTAGACACCAGAATTTGGGGATCTAGTGCCTTAAAAGTCGGTTGATTATACGATAATGGATACAATTTTTGATGAACTCCTATTTATGGACGTTGACTTTGAGTACGATGCGAACGTTATCCTGGAAGAACGGCGTATTTACCGAATAACAATACGTGATACTATTATTATACATGAGACGACACCGTTTTTTTCGGCGCTTCCGTTTAAAAAAGCCAATCTACTTAACAGTGCATCAACTCAGTGGCGGATTAAGTGTTGAGAGCGCCGTAGGCATGCATCTCATCGGCGCCGCTTTATTATAAATAACTCTTACTATTTTTGAGCGAAACTGCTGTACGGCGTGGCTTTAAGAGTTGGCGAACCGAGTTGTCAAGTCGAACTACCGAGCTGAGTTTGCAAACCGAGTTGAATCTGTAAGTGGAATTGCTCAGAAGTTATTACCTCAACATAAGTTGTAAGTGCGACGCGAGGTCATAAGCTTTCTTCGTTAACAACCACGTATGAACTATCATTGTGTGCCACTTCATCAAATCACTGCGCCCTTTGTACCGTCGCGCCACTAGGCACATGCCTACTTTGCCTTAAGGATAATTTGCCACTGCATCAACTGTTGGGAGAAAACCTTCAACATCCACAAATATAGTTGTCCTATCCATTCTCTGTAACAGCCCACGCACATAAACACCACGATTTCCAAAAATATTCTTAAAACAAAGTTCTAACGTTACGCCGAGATTCACTAGATCTAGTTTTAAGAGAATTTGTGAAGAAATTAGACGTAAAATGTCTAAGGCCCATTTTTAAAGTTTTCCTTTTGTATGGGGATTTTATGTCGAACTTAAGAATTCCGGAACGTCCCATATAAAAATGAAAACTTTAAGTTGAACATAAATTTATGTTCCGAATGAGCAAACGGGTATAAATTGAGTTTTGTTCTACTTCCGGTGAGTGTGTATTTTTCAACAAAATCAACTCTTATTGAGTGAAGTGCAAGCATAGTAAATAGAATAAAGAGCTTCGATTCTTCACGTAATATTTCGGTCCATAGTTGAACCCATTTTACGCAAAATCAGCACTCAGACTTTGTTAGCCGTCAAATCTCAACCATGCATGAATGAAAATTTGTTGTTGTGTCTACAAAAAGACAACTAACCAATCTTAGCTTCTGAAGTCGCTTCAAATCTCAACAAATCACCTGCAAATTCACTCCAAAAATAAAAATTCCAATCCATTAAAAACTCGCCCATCCTTGGATGAAAGCTTGCAGTTAAGGTGTCTATAAAATTTCTTATAATCAAATAAGAATCGTTGCTACTTCTAAAAAGGAAAAAGATTATTTTGCTAGATTTTGCTGTTGCTATAATGAAGAAAGGATAAAAGGATGGAAAGTTTCGTTCGATATGGTGAAATAAACTTGATTTCCTTAAGTAAATTTGTTTTTGATATTTTCAAAGTAAACAAAAATCAATAAATCAATACTAAGAGAATAAATACAATAATTATTAATACAAAATTATTTAAACAGTGAAAACAGCATGTAAATATGCATCAATAACGTATAACTTAGTGACTTTCCGTAGGAGAATTACACGCAGTTATTCTTTCAAGCATAAATTCTACTTTTTCATCAACTTGCAATTTTGTTTGTGAGTTACAAATTCCATCCTTTTTAATTCTGGAGAAGGAAGTTATGCAGTTTATAATAAAAAAAAGGAAACCATTTATTTGACTAGCCTGGGGGGTCAAGATGACTAAGGCCGGCCCTGTATCCAACCTTCTTTATATGAACATTTCATGAAGGCTTATTTGTTGATAACAAAATATGAATGTAACTAAGGGCAGTAGTTATTTGGTAAAAATGAAAAAAATTAGTTCATATCTAAATAAACTTGAATGCAATATCTTGTAAGTACAACACATGAAAAAAAGCTTTTAGTAACAAATGTGTGCGTTTTTTCTGAGTATGCGGAATACCATCTTGGTTTGGTAGTCATAAGAATTTTCAATACTTGATTAAGGTAAAGAAAGTTTTTCAGGACATAAATTAAGTTCACTTGAGTCAGTAGAACAATATTTTTAGCATTTTTTATTTCATATCTTATAATTTTAGGAAACATATCAAAAACTAAGACCGAAACTAAAATGTCGGGAATTCAATTTTCATTACACACTCTTATGCTATGCCCATACTTAATGCCTTCGTATCGAAACTTACAACAAGCAAGCTATGTATTTAATACTTTTGCTATTCGTCCAGTTTTATATGTGTGCATTCGTTTCTTTTTTTTTACACTATCAGAATTTGTCGAAGAGAGCTTATTGCAAACTCTGTCTAGCGACCAATGGTTTGCAACACAGAATCTGTGTTATACCACCGGCTCATCACTTATTTTCATTTATTCTTCTTATTTTCATTTTTGTTAATGCTTCAATAGAATAAGAGCTGGCAAACTCCAATTTAAAAATATTAGAGAAAAAAAATAGGTACGCTATTTTAATCACATTGCACAAAATTCCGAAATTTGTAATTCATCACCTACTCAAAATCTGGGAAAATATACAAATTCAACTATGAAAATGCTGATTTTCCTCGAAATCATATACCTTTTCTCTAACATACGCAAAACCAATACATATTTGAAATGTTGATAATAATTTTGCTGTAATTTTGAGGGTGATGCTGCTCACAACGTTTATACTTACGGTACGTTAATGAGGGCTTCACTGGAAAACTACAAATAATGGATGTATCAAATCTACTTCCGTAGATGGCACGATATTTGATATTGGTATTTGAAATAGGATGAAAACCCCACGTTGCGGAGAACTGGGACCGAATCAGCGCTTTAGTGAACGAGTGAGTGAGTCTCATCAGTGATCGAAAGAACGAGTAACCACTTTGGGATGATGGCATTCGATTGCTCACGTATCGTTTAGGAATAAAAAATTGTAGTAGTCTTTATTCTTCTACATCAAGCCTCTGTTTATTTTGAACGAGTCTTGAGTGGTTTGATAGATAAAATTTGAATTTACATCTTCTCAAATAAATAATAAAACAGTGAAATGAAATTGATTATTTTTTTATTTATTCAACATTACATTAAAAAGTAATTATAATAATCTTGTCTCGGTTTATAAACATTATCATGATTTTTTTCATGCCTATATATCCTATGATGTTAGTGTATACAATGCGAATCATTGTCTAAAGAATAAAAGAACTAAAGAGTTCAGCCGCTCTGTCAGCTACTTCCAAAGCATCAAAGTGGCCTTCCACTGACTCTCCTTAAAAGTAAAAGAACACCTGGCAGCCCTAATCTCACGATCGCACGGAATTTTCTTAATCGTCAACAAAATTCAATGAATATTTCCAGTTTTAACAGAACTAACAAAACTCTCGTAAGAAATTAGTTGGTTTAAGATAGGAATAAATATTTTTCTCCTTCAAATCTAGTGACAACTTTGGGGAAAAGAACTGAAAACTGTGAGAATCTGGGAGTTTTAGTGGTTTTTAGGAAGTAAAAGCATAGACCTTGAAAAGCCAGTTGACATTACATTTAAGATCGCAAGCTTTTAGACTATTTCGTGTTGCAGTTTAAAGCTACTTTTGACATTCATAATATTACATGCGAAAAAAAAGCTTTGAACCGGATTCTTTGATCAAACATAACATTAATGTCATGGACCGATTTATATATTGGCCGATAAACAAAAAACTTGATACAAATTTATATAAAAACATACAAATATGTATGTATCAGTTATTATAATTGATTGTTATATTTTGAATGTATTGTCTTTAATAAGGTTTATAGCCTATGAACAAGTTGGAATGGAATTGTCATCAGTTAAATGCACAACATTTAATATGGCAAGTTTTGTTTCCGTAAAAAAATTAGTCTCGAGATTTCGGTCAAAAGCAATATAACGATGAAAGAGAAGTTGTCAATCATTAAGGTCGATACACTTCAAATTTGCAAGTAATTTTTTCTGGTACCCTTATTTCTGGGAAACCAAAGGATTACTAAACCCCTTTTTTTAAATTCAAAGGACTCTATTACGAAATTTATTACTAATTTATTAATTATTAATTTAAATACACATGTATATTATATAGGTTTGTATTTTTAATATTTTCCTTTTGAAATTTTTGTGAGACTTTTCGAATGTGAGAAAATGAGTAGTAAACTTACAATTTTTTGAGAACTTGAAGTTGAAGGAAATTGTCATTGCTGGGAAGAAAATATGAATGCATAAGCTTTTTTTTCGTTTCTTTATTGATATTGATAGGAGCAAATTCGTGCGACCGAGTCGTGGCAGTTGTGTTGGTTTTAATATTGAATTTTCAATTTAGTGAGATAAAAATTGTTCAAACATTCTTAATGAAGGCTTATTTCTTATAACATAATTATGTATGTAAATGTTATACAAAGTTTGTTAAATATTAAACGAACATCTAAGTTCTTTTCCTTTATTGCAAATCTTTATCAAAATCTCTTCATAAATTGCAAAGAATTCCCTAAAAAGGGTGATGACTGACTATGGTAAGTAAAGAGTTAAGTTGTTGCATTAGTGCATTCGTTTGATTCAGTTCAGTGTGTGCAAAGGCACGCATACAGCTGAATTTGAAAGCTTCATCAATGAACAAGAAGACAACGATATTAAATTTAATACAACAAAATGCAGTGTTTCTTAAGAAAGAAAGAAAATGGTAAATAGGAAATTACATCGCATGCGCTTCTTTGTTTTTAATATAATGGAAAGTACTTTTTTTAGCGTCGTTAACGTTAATTTCCACCTCCCGTTAGCGATGGTTCTTTCTGTATATTGTGCGTGGAGGGCTTGATTTGTTGGCGTTTATTTTAATTCTCCCCTATTTGCCTGTATTGCCTTTTAGTATCGCTCTCAGTTGAACATAGATGTGCTTTAATTGTACGCTCTGTCCACAGTCGCACAAATACAACGCATTCGATATGCAGCGGAATGCATTTTCGGACGCGACCCGAGTTGATCCGAGTAGCGTCCGATCGCGCTCTATCAGTAAAACGATGTTATTACAATGGCAGCGGCTGCTATCACTTGAAATTTGGTTGTTTATAACATTCAAGTATTTCTTGGATTTGTATTTGTTGTTTCATGTCTGCTCTTATTTCAAAGAAATGATTCCAAATATAAGAAACTAAATGACATTTTTAAAGTTTCTTTTGAGTTACAAGTTTAAAAATATAGTTATTCTGGCTTTTATAACATTTTGATTCAACTTTCTATTGGTTTCAAGGTAATATCTGTACAAATGCAAATTAAACGAAAACAAAGCTGAAGTTTTTTTTTTTTTTTTGATTAAGCAGCATCAAGTTGGAGATACGTTTTCATTACATGAAGTTTTTGTTGAAACCATATTATTTTGTAAATAAGTTCATTTCATTAAATTGTGTAGTGTTTAAAGGTTTCATATCAACCGTACATACGTGCTTCCTTTAGAAATATTTATTCATGAATATTCGTCGGTAATATTTTCAACATTTCAATACAGTAGTTGGCTTTTCACGTGTTTCAATGATTTTGCATTTGTTGCGAAAAAAATATGTATGTTCTTTATTTATCGTGCTAAGACGTTTGCTACTAAAAGCAACCTGAAAATGTTTGTATGCTTTTGAAGAAGCAAAAAAAAAAAAAAAAAAATTGTGACCAAATGAAATAAAGCTAAAAAAATATTCAATAAAGCGATACCTACCAAAAAAAAGTTAAGTTATCCACCTGAGGCACATCTTTCTACCTTGACTTCAATTGATAAATTTATTGTAGCTATATTTTTATTTTCAAAAACACAAATCTAACTAAGAGATTGGAATTTCTTCAGTATTTACATGCCTACAAGTACATTAGCATTCCCGGATTATATTGGTATGTTTTCTTTTTTTTTAATGAACTTTTATAATACCTACTACGTTATGACCTGAATATAATTTCAAGATTAAGTGAAGAATATTTGCAATAAAATTCGCAAATTATTAAAGGATATTTATTGTATAGTAACTTCAAGATTTATTATAAATCCACCCCCTCGTAATTTTTGCTTAATCAATTTCGTTTATTCTGGGATATACCTATAAAAGGTAAAACCGGAGAACTTTAACTCAAGGCAGAATTAAAAAAAAAAAAAAATCAGGTACAAATGTAACAAATAGGTAAATTGTATGTTTTAAACTTAATTTTTCTCCTTGTAAAAACTTCTTTACCTTATAAATCCTTAAATGTTTTTTGTAACTGTTAATAGCAAAATCTCATATTTGTTTTAATATTTTGCTTTATTTTTGAAATGGTTTTCGTCTGAGTTCGTAAAGTCTTAATTAAAAAACAACGTTTGCCAAGAGGGTTGAGGTCAAAATTCTGCCGGGACCAAAATTGTTTTGTCAAAATTCCGCTTTCAAAAATTCTGCTTCTAAAATTCAGCTTTTCGAATTTTTGCAGCTCAAAATTCTGATTTTTAAAATTCTGCTTTTCAAAATTCTTCTTACCAAAATTTGGTTATTATTTGGTTATCAAAAACAAAACAAAACAACAAACAAAATAATTTCAGAACTAGTAATCAAAAATCAACAAACAACTTAAAACGCATACGAAAATCGAATAAACACGCATTTTATGAAAAAACTCAATAGTCAAATTGGATATTGTTAACATAAAATTTAAATATCATGACAATTTGGTTAAAAATTACAATGTATTACAATAAATTGACGGCTAACTTAATTTGGCTTGAAACGTGGGCCATTGTTAGTTTGTTAGTCTACCCCTACATGTGTAGTCTTATTAGTTCATTCGGGATGACGATTGACGAATAACTCTCATGGATTTTGTACTGTTCTACCCTAGCTATGCTGTGGTGGTTGGCCTTAAAGTCTACAAACGCAAAATTTTAAACGTTTTAATACGATATTTAGTCAAATTTATTATTATACTAGGCTAAAATAACGTTTGCGTAAGTTTCAAACAGTTTAAGCATAACACTAGGCATTAAATTTGTGGTATCAAGTGGTGCCACGCAGTGCAGGAGAGTTTGAGAAGCAGAAAACGACGCGCCTCCGCGCTTAACGTGACAATAGTTGTATTTTCACGACTCAGTAGCCAGATGCCAGACCCTGCACAGCTAAATTTCCCTTGGGAAACAACAAAAATTTGGATTAAAAATTAAAAGGCCTGTAAAATGACAACCGTGTCGGCGATATAACTTATAATTACTGAAATGATGGCGCTGATGGCGTTTAGAGCAATTATTTTGCTACGCGAATCTATCGCGATAAAATGTACGGTTCCCATGCGTGTTTCAATTTAACATAGGGCAAAGGATTAGGCCAGTTCCACCTGAAAATAATCTCACTGAGATCTCAATGTCACTTTGACTGAGACAAAATCGGTTCTCATTGAGATAAAACGGTTACCCTACAAATTGTTGTTCTACATATGTTAGTCACGTCAAAGTGGTTGAGTAAGATATCGAATCCAAAATAATGTCTTCTCAGAGATATCAGTTCCCAGCTGAAATTTTTTGTTCCCCTTAAAAAATCTTTGAGATTTCAGAGGGATGTCCTTAGGTAGAACGGTACTATTGATATGATTTGTGCTTAGTTGATGGTAGTTTAGGGGTCAGAAAATTACGAGGGTAATATTTTATCCCGAAAAAATTGTACGATTCCCGTGCATAGAGCAAGGAATTGGCACGATTTTATGCATGGGTAGCGGTAATTTAGTGGTCAGAAACTTCTTATGCCGGGAAAATGTATGATTCCAGTAAGACAGCCCGATAAAATGTGCGCCTCCCGTGGGATAGATTCATTGATTTTGTGCTAAATTGGCGGTTAAATAAAATAAATGGAGTGGCGCGACAGCTCTTGAAGAGCCAAGGCCTAAGTGGCTTACTCTCATCAACAATTCTGAAAGATGGAATAAAAAATTTATGGGCACGAGTAGAACCCGAACCCCCGACGTTCTTCTTAGCAGCCAACACACATAACTACTAAGCCACGGGCAATTGCTGGTGGTAGCTTAAGGTTCAGAAAATGACAAGGGTTACTTTTTATCCCGGTTCCCGTGGGTGTGGGATAGATTTGCTTTGTTTTTGGTGTGATGTACTCAGATTGAAAGTTAGAAACGAAGTGAATAGTTTTATTTCTCTCTTTCTTAAAACTTAGATATATAGTTTGTCTTACTGCTAAAATGCATTAATATACTTGTTAAAGGTGACACTAATAATAAGTTATTGACACCTCCCATCTTAAGTTGAAAAATTTCACAAATAAAATTGTAACTGGAAGTACCTATGTCCTTGAATATATACATATATATAGTATATACATATATATATATAAATCATGTATACCTACATATTTATTTTGGTGTTCCACATGTATTCTAATTCAAATTTGAAAAAGAGAATAGTCTACTTTTATTAATACTTATTAATAACTTTAGTCAGAAGAAGGACTTATAATTTGTTCGACCAACTGGTAGTAAAGCTCTGCTAGAATGTGGTTCGGGAAGCAGTGACTGGTGACTGTAAAAATAGAGTGGCGCAACAGCTCTTGAAGAGCCAAGGCCTAACTGGCTTACTCTCATCAACAATTCTCTAGGTGCGTGTGAAGAATTGAAGGGACCTACAATTTTACGCCGATTCCGAACGGCAAAGTTGAGAAGCACTTTTTCATGACAGATGATACTCTTGGAAGTTTTGGCAGTTCTTCGCAAGAGGCAGTGTCCGTGAAAGATGAAATAAAAACTTTGGGGCCGAGTAGGATTCGAACCCACGACGTTCGGTTTAGCAGCCAACGCACCTAACCACTAAGCTACGGACACTACGACTGGTGACTCCATGGCCACTATTTTTGATGCACTGACCACCGGATTCGTCGCTTTTCCCCATATTCTCGTCTCAGAGTCTTCAGTCCTATCGTCGACCGATTCTTGTGCTAAATTAGATTTTCTCGATAAAATTTGGTTTGAATGTCGCGGTGTTTGCGTTTAAATTAGCTTTAAATGTTTTTTCAAGCGTTTTTAAAAAGTTCTCTTGACCTGGAGCTGTCAAGAACTGTCTAATACCGTTGCTGTTGATAGTCAAGGCCTAGTCATTGATGAACTTAAGGTCGCTGGTACAAAGACAGACGTCCTCAACTACAGACCCGTCTCTATTCTTCCTGTTGTGGACAAAATACTGGAACAGGTAATGGTGCATCAACTCCAAGGCAATAGCAATAAATACCAAATTATCAATAAAAATCAATACGGTTTTACAAGAAATACAAGCACTACCAAAATTCTAGCGGAACTCGCAAATACAATCTATACAAATCTTAATAAAAGTTACCACAATATTGTCATTTTCATCGATTTCAACAAAACTTTTTACATCCTAAGTAATGAAAAATTGTTTGAAATGCTTGGACTGGTTTTAAAGCTTTTTTGACAAACAGGACAATTAATGTGAAAATATGCAGTTCAATAAGCCAAGAGAAGAATCCTTACTTCGCTGGATTAGAAACTTTCTTTCGAATCGTTCAATACAAGTTGTATTGGACGGATTCAAGTCTGAAACCCACAATATAAATGCTGGTGTGCCCCAGGGCTCCGTTTTGTCTCCAACCCTCTTTATCATTTTTATTAATGATCTCCTGTCTGTTACTTCTAATCCAATAAATTGTTTCGCTGACGATAGTACCCTCAGCTTCTCATATTCGTTTCCAGATTCACATCCCTCCTCTTCGGATGTGGAACTGCAACGGCAAAATATGATAAGCTCATTAAACTCTGACTTTAACAGCATTGTCCAATGGGGAATTAAGAACCGTGTAGAGTTTAATGCTTCAAAAACTCAATGCTGTCTGGTAACGAGATATACCCCCCCTGCCACTCTCCATGAGTGGCACTTGCATCAATGAGACCGAACATCTCGAGATTCTCGGTATGTGCATCACTGACCACCTCTTGTGGTCCGAGCACATACGCGATGTCGCCAAAAATGCCGCAAGATGTTTGGGTTTCTTAAGACGGGCTGTTGCTCCAGCTACTTACTTATGATAGAGAGATCACTGATGCATTCAGCACTTAAGACCACCGTCGTAACGTTTCGTGTCTCTCTCTCTCTCTGTTTTATCGTTACTTCTACGGTAAGTGCTCTAGAGAAATAGCCATTTGCATTCCACCCCTTAAACAATTCAACCGTAATACCCACGCTTCCAGGAATGCCCATCAGTTTACACTCGAGCCCAACTTCGGTCGTATGCTCAAGTATAGAGAATCGTTCTATAGCCGTACTACGCGAATGTGGAACTCTCTTCCACACTCTGTTTTTCCCGATCATTGCAATGTTCAGGAATTTAAAACCAATGTACACCGGCACCTCCTCTCTAGCCCCTTCCTTCTTTCCTAAAGTAATCACTGTGTCTATGGCATAAAAAGGGGATAAAAGCCCCTTGAGTATGTGCTCATTATAAAAATTAAAAAAAAAAATTGCAGTATGGAGTTCTTCAAGGATCTATCCTGGAGCCTATTCTTTATTTTATTTATATGGTAGTCAAATCCTCACAATTTAAAAAAAAAAAAAAAAACACTATAGGTTTTGCTTTCGCAGCTGATACATGGTACTGTAATAGCAGTAGGGGAGAGTGGGTATTTTTGGATACAGGAAAAATAGGACACAGGCATTTTCTCAATTCTTACAATTTTTTTTCTCTTTCCTTTTATGACAGATTCTGTCTTCAGTCTGTCCGCTTCCTTCAAAAAAACAAGCTGTGTCTAGGAAAAAAATCACGGAGTGGAGATTAAAAAATTCCAATTTGTGCATAAAAAGTAAAATATCTGCGTAAACTTTGAGTGATTTCTGTTTTTAATGTGTGAACTTACTGTGCTAAAGAGTGTAATAATTAGATAGCAACACCATTCTTGAAATGAATTAATCACTGTTTTGTTTAATTAATACCACACGAAAAGTGATATTATAAATTATTTATTCAAAGTGCCATGCAGGATGATTGGGACATCACTATTCCACCCCATAGTCGTCCCAATCCTATTGCTCGCGGGAGGAATGGCACAAACCCGATTCTCATGCTCGCAGGAAAAATGGGACAAAGTGAGTTGGTTCATGAAATGATTTTTTGCGTTTTTTCTGTCGGACTTTCGGTTTCTTTTTAACTGAAAATATGTTGCCAAAATGTTATGTTATCTTTAGAAATAAATTTTTTCCAGATACGATCTATAAAATCTCGGAAAATTTAATGTATTGGAAAAGTGTCTCATTCCACCCCATAGTTGTCCCAATCTTCCTGCTCTCAGGAGGAATGGGACAAAGTGAGTTGGTTTATGAAATAATTGTTTGCTTTCCTTCTATCGGGCTTTCGCCTTCTTTTTAACTGAAAATAGATTGCCAAAATGTTATTTTATCTTTAGAAATCAATTTTGCTCAGAAACGATCTATAAGATCTTGGCAAATTTAATGTATTCGAAAAGTGTCTCAAATATACCCACTCTCCCCTATCATGTATGTATGTATTATATTATATATTTTTATTTTTTTTTGTATTAATTTTTTGCCTTTGTCTTATTGATTTGGTTTGCCACATCTTCAGAAAATAATAATTTTTTGGTTAAGTTTTATTCTTAGAACTTTTCACTTATTGATGAGATTTATAGCTCTTCACTTGGAGCACAAAAATTGCAAACGTTTTATATATTTAAGGAACTATTTGGAAACTTTTATGTGTACAAAAAAGATGAAAGAAAATGCCCGCCAAATCAGTAAATCTCTTCATTCTGTTTTTCACTAAGAAAAATTGAACTCACCCAGGGAGACAATAGAAAAGGACAAAAGTTCAACGGCAGCGGTGAAAACTGTTAAAAATCACTCAAACACTATATAAATGATGTATTGAAATCGAAATCAAGTCGATCTAAATAATTCAATTTAAACACAATCATGAATAATGCACTTTGATAAAATTAAGTGAAAAAGCAATGTTTAAGATGAGTCAAACTTGGTTCATTAATATTAAGTTTACACTTGTGAATGCCTCTCCTTCTACGTCCCTCGAAAAATGTGTCGAAGGCTTTCCGGGCCGGAGCATTGGTGTTCATCCGCTCTAAATGACCGAGCCATCTGAATCTCTAGCCACAAGGGTCAAGGTCCATGTCCTTGTACAAGCCGTAAAGTTCACTGTTGTATCTTCTACCCCATTCCCCATCAATGCACATAGGGCCAAAGATGACCCGAAGAATTTTCCTCTCGAAACAGTCTAAGGCATATTCATCCAGTAGGGCTGGGATGATGAGGGTGCTATACAGTTTTACCTTAGTTGCTCGAGAGAGGGCTCTTCCACTCAATTGCGTTCATAGTGACTAGCAAGAGTTATTCTTATTCTGATCTCGGCGCCGGTATTATGGCTACGTGTTAATAGCTGAGCCTAGGTAGACAAACTTCTCTACTACCTCGATGATTTATACGTCTATTTTGACGTTCTGTCCGAACCGTTGGTATTGGGTGTCCTTCCTCGAAAACAGCAAGTACTTCGTTTTTCCCTCATAAAGATATTACAGTGAAGTATTATTTTCTTGCCCCAAGGTTATCACTAAAAGAATGAAAACTGCTAATTAATAAAATACAGCCTATATTACTCATAAATATTCTTGTTTTCTGTGAAATCATTGTTTGTATTACCTTTCAGATAAGGATTTCAAAAGATTGATATTTTTGTGACAAAGCAACCTTCTCTGGGTCAGGTTGTAATAAAATACATCTTAAATTATTTCTACCATTAGTATTGTGTTTTCTGTTGGTGAACGAATTTTTATTTTTTTTTCGAAAACATAGATATAACCACAATACCTATGTCAAAACAAGTATAACTTGGCTCCACTTATTCTGAACAAAATCGATTCAGCCGTTAATAGAAGGACAAAACCCAAAAAATGATATTCGGATTATAGCCCGGTAACCAGACTGATAAGACGACTTAAATGTGCTGTATTAGCCCGTTTAAATTTTCACCAAAATAGCAGGCGTTAGATTGCTGGAAGAAGGTTAGCAGCAAACTATTACTTAAACTATTTCGACATAGAGGATATTCTTTTGTCATAATTTTTTTTTTTTTTTCAGCCTCCTGAGTGCCATGATATCAGTTGGCAAATTTATTTGTTTTGCGTTGTCCTTCTCACAAAATTTGAATTTCTTATATACTCTCTCTATGAATCCGCCAATTTTTTGCTTTAAATAGTCAGTAAAAAAAAAATCCTTACACAGACTTATGTATATCAGCAGCCACCTTGAAAAGTCTGTATTCACCCATCATTAAAAAAAAAAAAAAACAATTTTTCATTGGTGTTTCGCAATATTCTTATTTTATCAATTTATCTTGCCCGGAAAGTCCTTGGCGGTAACAATAATTATAGATGAATTATTTATGGTAGGAGACAGTGCGGCAGACCAAATTTGCACTGCGGAACTGGTTTGGGATACATGACGGAGTTTACTGAAGGAGGCCCGGACCGGATCCTGGTTGTAGCAAAGAAACTTTTTTGGCCAGGCCGACGCGACGATGAGGATTATGATGGATTTAACCTTCAGCTATTTATTTTAATCACGTTCTGTGCAGCTTTCGTCCTTAAAATACAAATTTTCAATAAAAATATCGGTTTGACAAACAAAATTGATCAGATTTGTTCATATTGTGTTGTAGTATGAAGTATGATATTTTATGATTTTTTAACGGTGCCACCGTTTGTGATTTGAAAAGTATACATTTCATTAATATATTTTTTAACTTTCTACCTTTATTCCTCTTTACTTAGAAAAAACAAAAATAAAAAAATCTGTCAACCGATTAGCGAACGAACACAAAAAAAGCTGTTCTTCTATCTATGTATATCATATTCTATATTTTTTAATATACAAAGCTGAAGAGGTTGTTCGCTTGACCGCGGTAATCTGTGGAACTACTGGTTCGAATGGTACAATTCTTTTTGTGTTGGAATTTCCATTAATCGAGTCAGGTTTTGGGCCAACTTAACATTAAGCTGTAACTAATAGGAGCAAAGGATCAGTGGAAAATGTGGAAAAAATAAAAAAATGCACTTTCAACGCGCTTATCTCAGGAACCGCTTAATCAAATTGAACAATTCTTTTAATGTTAAATGTTTCATTTATGGTAGATATACGAGAAGATTAGTATATCCTTGCAAGATATAACGTTTTCTTTGAGCCAGGATAGTGCCTCTTTAATCGCCATTAATTCTGCCTGGAAAACACTACATTGATTGGGAAGTCTGTATGATAGACTCAGATTCAGTTGTTCCGAATAGATACAACTTCCAACTCCGTAATCGGTCTTTGAACCGTCTGTATAGAAGTGTACCGTATTGTCTTCCAGGGGTCTCTCTTCTTCCCAGGAAGATCTTGAAGGGATGGAGACATGGAAGCTTTTATCGAATACCATTTTTGGGATCTGGGATAGATCTGAAATTGTCTAGAATAGTAGTATGACCAGTATTGTTACTGTTCCATTGAGAGGTGGCTCTAAGCCTCACACATGAGTTGGCTGCCACCATTTTGGAGAAGATGTCAAGAGGTGTTAGGTTGAAAAGCACTTCCAGGGCTGCGGTTGGTGTTGAGCGAAGTGCTCCTGTGATGCACATACCTGCTGACCGCTGGACTTTGATGAGCTTATTTAGATTTACCATATTGTCCAGTGCCGTCCACCATACGACAACTCCATAAACGAGTATCGGTCTGATTACCGAAGTGTATAGCCAGTGGGTTATTTTTGGGGAGAAGCCCCATTTTGACCCTATGTTTTTGAAGGCTTACGTTGCATTCTCTTATTAATCTGTTCAAGTTACCAGCAAAATATGTATAAAAGAAGTATTCCTATGTTAATGGCAATATATGGCTATCTTATACGATTCACTCACTACATATGATCTTTCTTAGAAAAATCAGATATGGTATAGATTAATTCATTATTGTTATTTATTCGCCAAAGACTTTTATCAACACAATCTTAATAATTACCAAATAAATATGTTTTTGATTTAGAGTATTTAATTGTAAACAAGATTGTCTTTAACATGTTTTTTTCAATTAATTTAAAATCTTTGTAAATAAAGTCGGCTCTCTCTAAGTCGAATTTGAAGGGGAAATCGATATAGATTTGGGAAAATTCGAGTGACAAAGAAGCAATTTTTTCACTTTTATTTGATAAAAAGACATATTGAGGGTGCCAAAGCCTGATTTTGTCTTGATTCAATTTTTAATTTCCCTAATTAAACTGAATTTCGTCCCCAAATCTAACGTTATTAACTTGCATTTCGACATTCTGTTTAAGGTTATGTCTTAATCTTTCGAATCCATTTGTAATGAAATCCTTCATAAAATCAATTGCCCTCCAGAGAGTGTCATGACTCTTTCAGTTCTTGAGCGCGTCAATGATTCCATGGAACAAATCTTCTTCGGCATTCGTGCTGTGGCCAGAGTCCTAAAGGATCTCAACATACATAAATCCGCTGGTCCGGATGGACACTTTCCGAGCAGTTGGAAAACAGCATTTGTCCCGCCAATCCCAAAAAATGCGAATCTTCTTCTCCCTCCAATTGTTGTCCGACTGCATTTACGTCCCTTCTTTCTAAGGTCATGGAAACGCTGTTAACTACCAGTTCAAGAAATATCTCGAAGACTGGAAGCTTCTTAATGAACGACAGTACGGCTTTTGGAGCAACAGGTCCCCTGGTGATCTGATGGTTTATCTAACCGAACAATTTTAGAGAAACTAGGATTGTTCGACTTGATAAAGTCTGGCATCTTGCTCTTTTATCGAAAATGGGTACTTTCGGTATTGATGAATCCCTTCTTCATTGGATTACAAACTTTCTTTTGAACCGTTCAATACAAGTATTATTGGACGGGTTCAAGTCTGAAACCCACAATATAGATGCAGGTGTGCCACAGGGCTCCGTTTTGTCTCCGACCCTCTTCCTCATTTTAATAAATGATCTTTAGTGGGTAACTTCTAACCCAATTAATTGCTTCGCTGACAATAGTACCCTTAGCTTTATGTGATTTGTTTCCAGACATATATCCCTAATGTTCAAATGTGGAACTGGAACGGAAAAAATATGATAAGCTCATTAAAGTCTGACTTTAACAGTATTGTACAATGGGGAACTAAAAACAGCGTAGAGTTTAATGCTTCGAAAACTCAAAGCTGTCTTGTATCGTTGAAGTGAGATACATCCCCCTTGCCACTATAAATGAGTGGCATTTGCATCAATGAAACTGAACATCTCGAAATCCTCGGTGCATCAATGATCACATTTTGTCGAACGAGCACGTTTGCGATGTCGCCAAAAATGCCGCAAAATGTTTGGAGTTTCTTACGACGCACGGTGAAAGAAATTATTCCTGTAGTCCGTAAAGACTGAGAGAATAGGGTGTGTGGACTGCAAAGCCTTTCGGCTAAAATTCGAAATGTACTACCTCTGACTACAAGTTATCAACCTTAAGCTTTGGTAAGCAATTTAAGGTTGAAATTGGAAAATTAATAGCCCTGCAAAGGTTTTCAACATCACAGTTTACACTGATGGTTCCAAGATGGAACTCGGTGTTCTGGCGGGTGTCCTCTCCGAAGAACAAGGTATTAAGAAATGCTTTAGACTGCCCCACAGTTGAAGTGTATTTCAAGCTGAAGTTCTAGCGACTAGACAAGCATGTAGGATTCTAAAACAAGCAAGAAATTCTGAAGAAATTGCAATTTTTTTTATAGCCAAGCAGCTATCAAGGCCTTAAACAGCAACCTGACCTAATCCAGAATCCTTAGAAATTGCAAGCAAGAGCTCGCGAGTTTAAACGACACTATAAAAATCAATATAGTCGTTATACCAGGGCACAGCGACATTCAAGGCAATGAAATTGCTGACGAACTGGCCAGGACGGGATCACTTACTGAGGAAGTTAGGACTCCCTTCAGAGTCATGAAAACGGATATTCAAAACCGTTTAAAAAAAAAATATAACTTAAGATGGAAAAATCAACCCACTGCACTATCTTGAGACAGATATGGACCACTTACGACCACAGACGTACCAAGAAACTTGTGAAAAAACCTCGGTCAGACATTAGCAGAATAGTGGCCTGTGCAAATGGCAACTATTTTGCTAATGTGCACTTTGTTGTGAGTGCCCGGCCCTTTTAAATGCCAGAACAACGGCTTTGGGTGCTCCCTTCTTACGCTAGCTTAGCGAACTCACAAATATTGAGTAGGAACTTAATTATCTATCTTAACAAAACCAATTGGATTTAAACACTCCAAATCACTATTATACTTATGCACAGTGCTGTGCGTATCCTTTTATTATTTATTCTTTTTAGGTAACTAAGAGTTTATGGTATTAAAATTGCGTAATTGAAGCGCTAATTGTTTTCATGGGCAGAGGCTGACAGTGGTAAGTTCGAAGTTTCGAAAAAATAGCTGTCGTTCAGGCATCCGTAGCAAATGATCCAAATCAGTCAATTTCAATTCCATAGTGTTATGAATGGCCAGCGTTATCGCACCATGATTACCGATTAGGATAGTGCTACAAGCCACAAAGCACACTTCACAATCACTTTATTGAAGGGTAGATTTGATCAGCAAGTTACCTCAAGAAATGGGCGAGTCTATTGCCCGCCTCGTTCGCGCGATTTAACACCACTAGACTAGTTGTGTTAGCTCAAATAATGATAAAAATAAATACATATGCCCGGTTATCAATATTTATAATTTTATAATGTTCTTTTAAGTTTCCAAGGGGATTATTTTCAAGTATAGCGGAGTACGGGAGTACACTGAACGCAAACGGAGTACAAATACTCTTTTGGTAGTAATTTCGGCAGCACTGGTTCTGGTGGTTGGGTGTTGTAGGATTTGGGAGCATATGCTATATCTTTTCCTACACACCAAGTGCTTACTTTACCTCCAAGTGGTAACCACCGGGTACTGGTTATATCACTAGATATAACTTGCGAAACTTGTAAGCGCGAGTGCAAAGCGGAGAAACAGAAGCACTTAAACAACGGTCGTACAAATCTGGAGGTTAGTGCATGGGGCTAACAACCCCTTCACAGTAAAAAAAATGAAGTTATGAGAGAGATAGGCAGAGCCTATGTCAACCCTTGTTGAACCAATATCGCGAAATAATTTAAAATGTAGCCGAAGCCACCAAAGTTAACCAGCCACCCCCAAAAAAGAACCCGTGGTATGATGACGAGTGCGCGTTATTGAAAAGAGAGACGGAAAATGCACGTTTGAGATGCACCGAACGGAAAACAAGAGCAGCAAGAGCAGACTAACGAACAAAAAGGAGAAATGAGAAAAGACCCTGCGAAGGAAGTTTCTCAGGTCAAATATCCAGAAGAGTCTCGGGCCAAGAACAACACCCGGCGTTTCTTTTAAAGGTCGAAGCAATTAGCTTCTGGTTTCAGGACTGTGACACAGGCTCTTCGAAGGAGTGAAGGAAACCTAGTTACCGGAGCACAGGAAATTGTAGATGTTTTCAAGCAGTATTTCAAAGAGCTGCTGAATGCGCATAATAACGAGCGAGCTAATGACGAAAGAGAAGCAAGACCAGTCAATGAAGACCCAGTCCCAGCTCCCAGCACACAAGAAGATGAGCCTTCCAAAAGCTTAAAAATAACAAGTTCGCCGGGTCGGATGGCATACATGCGTAACTCTTTAAATATGGAAGGGGTGTTTTGATGAAGGGCATGCACCAGGTCATCATCAAAGTGTGGGAGGAAGAATGCATGCCCACTGACTGGTTGATAAGCTCCATATTTCCCATCTACAAAAAAAAAGATCCTATCTCATGCAAAATCTGCCGAGGCATATCCTTGCTTAATGTTGCATACAACATCGTATCCAACGTACAATTACTAGCACATACCAGTGTTGCTTTAGGCCAGGCAGAACAATGATAGACCAAATATTTACACTGAAACAAATCATGGAAAAGACCAATGAGTTTCAAGTCGAAACCCACCATCTTTTCATAGGCTTCAAAGCTGCTTATGATAGCATCCACTGCCAAGAGCTTATGATGGCGATGTCTGAATTCGGGATCCCGAACAAATTGATCCAGCTGATCCGTATGACACTAAGCAATACGCAGTGCAGTTTGCAAATGGGTAACAGCTCATCCGAGTTGTTTTAAACATGCGCAGGGTTCAGACAAGGAGATGCGCTGCCATGTGATTTCTTCAAAATAGTCCTGCAGCAGATAGTGCTCAAGGCAGGTGTGTGCACGAAGAACACTTTTATTCAACAAATCTACTAAGCCCCTAGGCTATGCGGACGACAAAGCAGCAATTTCGAGATAGAAGGAGTTCACCTACCTGGGAACAAACAGCAATTCCACAAACGATACTTTAGTGGGGATCCGAAGAAGAATTATCCTAGCGAACCGCTGCTGCTTCGGTTTGAAAAAACAACTGGGTTCAAAACTCCTCACTCGAAAGACAAAGTGACAAAACTTTGATTTTACAAGTCCTACTCTACAGCGACGATTGTTGGGCGATAAATATAAAAGGAGAATTGATAGTGGGCACTTTGGAGAGGCACTTTCATGACGATTTTCGCCAGAAGAGAAGAAGTTTCAACCATGAACTGTACGAGCCTTACCAAGATGTGGATGTAGTCCAGAAAACCAAGAAAAGGCGACTACAAGGACAAAGTGACTGCGGATGTTAAAGCGCTCAGGCTGAGATCATTCTTGGATTTTGAGCCGGTTTAGTAACTTAGTAGTTCTGAAGTTCTGCGTCTGGAGTTGTGCCTGTCGAGTCCGAGCTCCCAAAATTCAAGAAATTGCAACTATGTTTTATGTTTTACTTTTCTTTATATAATAAACGTTCGCTTCTGCGATCAAGTTTGAGTGATCTCCCAAAAAATGCAACAACTTAAACTATATCTTAATGTAACAGAACAAACTAACCGAATATATTGTGAGTATTTTTGACATGCTGTTGGCTGTACATTATGTACGAAACATATTATGGCTCTCTTGTTTCGCCGTCAAATTTAAATGGCAACTGTTCTGTTATCAAGTGGCTATCGACTAAAGAAGCTTGGCTTGTGTTTTGATGCATAGCAACAGTTCTGTTAATAAGTGGCTCTCAATTTTAGAAGCTTGGCTTGTGTTATTATACAAGATAAAAAAAAGCTGTTGGAACATGACTTCTCCTGCCGTTTAATGGACAGAATGCGCTCAATGCGTGTACATTACATAATTTTGTATAATTCTTATAAGCTTAAGCATTGTAAATATAACATTACTTAAAATTAGTTATTTTATTTTGTACTACCAGTTGCCAGCAACTTCGTCCACCTCTCCCTCGACCACTGGCCAGAGAAGAATTATGACTTCTGCATCATGTGTGCGTGGGAATTTTGTTGCCGAGTTATTTTAAAATTGCGTTACATATCTTCTAAGATGTTAGTTGAAATAAACTCTTAACCAATAATACATTTATTTGGATAAGGGTTAATATCATACGATGCAATACGACTCTTTGGCAATTTTATTGGCAATAATATATTAAGATAATATTTAATATTTTTTGCCCTTTTTCACATTTTCCACAGAATCTTCGCTCCTTTTGGTCACAGCTTAATGTTAAGTAGCCTAAAGCCTTTCTCGGTCAATGGACTATCCAACACAAAAATTATACCATTTGAACCAGTAGTTCCTGAGATTACCGCGTTCAAACGAACAAACTCTTCATATATTTTATGTATATATGTATATATATTTTATTATTTTAATATTGATATAATTGTTTACTGGGGCGTATACGTTTTTTTTTTACTATTTGTTATATTCGTCATTATTATGTGTTTTTTGTTTTTTTTTACATGTTCGCAAGTGAAAAGGAAAATTAAATTTGTACATTAGTTTGTTTTGTTTTTCTTGTTTTATTTAACTTGTGCATGGATTTTATGTATTTTTAGTAAATACGTTTTCGTTTTCTTATTACATTTGTTTTCGAATATTTTCCTTAAAATACTGCAGGTAAATCAAAAAAATGGTTTTTATTTCTTGTTTAGCATATTGACAGTAAATAACTGCATTAGAAAATATTTTCGGATATCAAATTTCAGCAGAAGAGGTTAAGTAGTGTGTACAAAATCATGTGTTATAACTTAGTTTCTTTCTTGCTTCTTGTTTCTCTTTCTTTTTGAATAGTCTCTTCTAGTTAGTTTAACATCAAAGTGTATTACCTAATCAAATCAACGTTCAAATAGATATTTCCTTTTAATTATATGTCTATCACACTTGACGCCTGTTTTATCTTTAAAATATGCCTATGTCTACCCTTTTCTTTAACGTCTTTTATAATATATATTGATAGATGCTTTATGTTGTGAAAACCTAAATTTTTAACTAATTCCTTATCCTTGCAATCAACACTTTTACCGCGTATTTCATTTGTTTTATTTATTTGTTTTTCTTCTCCTTTATAAGCCAATTGCCTTAAATCTATGTACTTATTGCCTTTGTTTAATATGAGAAGTCGCATGTTTTCGTTGAGTGTTAGGTGGAAATGTTCTATAACCGCGTTACCTGTATAGTTATTTGGAGATCTGATGCGAAAGGATATTTTTTCACCATTAAGGTAATTCTTAATAAAAGCAGTTTTGAATTCATTGTCTGCCACGATCTTCAGTGGTTTTCCTAAATTTGCGAACCTTTGGCTCAGTTAATCGACTATAGTAACGGGATTCTTGCCTGTTAGCTCGTGGATTGAGACATGTTTCGAAAGTTTATCTATATATGTCATGAACATGTTATATTTGTTGCAAAAGTAGAGCAGGCTTTCAATAATCAGAACAATATTGTTTTTAATACTTTAAAATGTGTCAAAGTTTATAAGACTATAATATTTTCTATAACGCTATTCTGGAAGTGGACAGTAAAGCTTTCCATGAAATTATGGAAGTTAAAAAAAATGTATGTAAAATATGATAGATGCGTTGTGTATAAAAAAGTTGGAATCCGTCGTTGTTTTAAGTGTCTTGTATATACCCACAATCATAGGACTGCACGAAAGAAAAAATTGTTAAAAATGCGGTGGAAGTATCCATGAAATTAAAGCTAATGTTCGTGATATGGACACAAAACATGACGTCCGTAGCTTGGAGTTTCCGATCTACAGAAGGCAGCTGCTAGCTGAGCGCAGTAAAATAAACTTTTAGCAATTGTCGGAATTAAAATGTTGAAATCTAAATTTTGAAGGTCTGAGAAATAACTTGAGTGAGTTGGAAACGTTGGTATATGGTAATAAGTTTGATTTTATCTGTGCAACTGAAACCCATACTACTGATTTTGTAGAAGATGCAGAAATTAATCTAAAGGGAATTCAAACTCTTAGATGCGATTCTACATCTACACATACAGGTAGTGTTGTGATGTATTTCAAAGACTATTGGCAATGTGAAATATTGAAAAATATAACAATTGAAAAACAGATTTTGTTCTTATTGGTTAAAGTGTCTTATAGTTATTCGCCGACCATATTTTTACACCAATTAACCATATGGTTAAGTACATTGAACTGTGATTTTAAAACTGTGATATTAATGGGTGATGTAAATATAGATTTGTGTTATAAAGATAAAGATACGAGGATTACTCAAAGTTTAATTGACCATGTTATGACTAATGACCACGAGAGAATTGAGGCGAAGACTGACAGTAAACTTAAAATAAGTGATCATGAATCCGTGATTATTATTAGTATTAAGACATTATTTAATCAAAGACAAATGCAAAAGTATATTCGAGTATTTAAATATGATTCTGAAAATCTTGTGCAAAGACTTAGTAATTGTAATTTTTCTGTCTGATAGAAATGTTGAAATGGACGCAAGAACAAATAAATTTTCGGAGAACTTTCTAAAGACTGTTGATTGTTTAACAAAGTGTAAACGTTTAAACAATAACATAATCCTTGGTTAAATGAAAATCTGAGAGCTCTAAACAATGAAAAAGTGATGAAATATGAAAAGGCAAAAGTTTCATGTTTGTACGGATCAAAAATCAATGAAAAAATCAAAAGAAAATAAGCAAGTTATAAATGAAATCGAGCATAATGATGTGAAATACAATGACAATAATGAAATGTCAAATGTGTTAAATTCTTTGGTGATAGATAGTATTCAAGGAATAAGAAATAATACACAAATTCAATACATGACTTCTATTATTTGGACTTTAAATTTAAAACAATATCAATGCGTAACTTAAAAACTGTGTTAAAATCGATGAATTACAAAAACGATACAAATGGAGTTAGCGTCAAAATATACCTCGATGCCTTTGAAATATGTGTTGATATGTTACTGAAAATTGTGAACCTGCCTTTAATACGTGGTACTTTTCCAAAAATTTGTAAAGAATCCGTTATTGCTCCTATACTAAAAATAATAAACTCAAAAAAAAGTGGAAGATTTCAGACCAGTTAATATGATGTGCCTAGAAAGCAAAATTATTGAAAAGATTGTATATAATCAGTTACAAAACTATCTTAAATCTTTTAATTTGATATCGTGTTATCAGTCAGGTTTTAGAAAAAATCATAATACCGGATCCCTTCTGAACCTTGTGATCACTAAATGAAAAATTGACATTCACGATAAGAAAGTTGTTGTGGCCGTATTCTTAGACTTGAAACGAGCATTTGAAATGGTGGATAGATATATATTAGTTAAAAAACTAAAAATGTATGGTATACGGAATGGGGAGCTTTAGTGGCTTGAATCTTATCTGGGAAACAGAACCTAAAGAACAAAATTAAACGAAGAAATGTCAAATGATGTTCCTGTGATTCATGGTGTCCCACAAGGATCTTGACTTTTTCCCTGAAATCAAATAAAAATGCTATCTTACACTCAGATAATGCCAATGAGGTGTATTGCTGTTTTAAGTATATATTAACAGCATGGAAAATGTTATTCAGTTTTCTAAGATTGTATTATTGTAGTGTCCGTGTAGCTTAGTGGTTAAGTGCGTTGGCTGCTAAGCAGAACGTCATGGGTTCGAGTCCTACTCGTGCCCAGAGTTTTTATTTCATCTTTCACGGGCACTGCCTCCTGCGAAGAACTGACAAAACTTCAAAGAGTATCAATCTGTCATGAAAAAGTGCTCCTCAACTTTGCCGTTCGGAATCAGCGTTAAATTGTAGGTCCCCTCAATTCTTCACACGCACCCAGAGAATTGTTGCTAAGAGTGAGCCAATAAGGCCTTGGCTCTCGCCCCACTCTATTCATTTATATTTTTTAATTGTAAAAATTAACTCGGATTTGAAGAAGTTACAAGACTTGTTTGATAGTAACATGTTAAAACATGTTAAAAATTAAAATTTGATGTACATTTTAACTGTATTTGTAGGAAGTTATTTAAAAAGACTTATTTTTTGAGTAGAATAAGAAAACAAATGTCAACGAAGACATCAATTAATGTATACAATGATAAAACCACACTTTGAATATTGTTCAATATTCGTATTTATGTGTAATAATCAGATGATGTGTACGGATTATTCTAATAGCCTGATTCTGAAGGGCTATTACAATAATCCGTATATGTATTGGATTGACTCCAATAAGAGAAATGTTGTCAAAGCTATCTTGGATGAGCGTGAAACAAAGAATACTGTACAATGCTTTTATTTTTGTCTTTAAAATTAAATTTAATATAAAAGATTTGATAATTTATTGTTTTAAAAGTGTGAATAATTGTTAAAACTGTTTATATTTAACTAATAACTCACAAGGAACTCATATACTGTAAGGTGAGCAGATCCATAGCTTTGATTAGTGCTAAAATCTACGCAATAAAAATCATAAAAATATGAAGGGCATACAAAGAACTCCACCAAGAAAAATAAGTGTTAACAACAACAATAGCTCTGAAAACAAAAGCAGCAATAACACCCAACTACCGCTGTCGAAAAGACCGTGTTCTTCGTTCTCACCGGACCAAAATCTAGCCGCCATTGATCCAAAGGCCAACATCGGAAATGTGCAACTAGTGGATTTAAAAACACTTGAAACATCGCTAGCTACATTGCTTGATGATCGGCTCAAAAATATGCCAACGAAATCTGACTTGCTTGAAGTCAAAACAAAAATGGAGTCACTTGAACGTAGTAATGAAGTTCTTCAGTCTAAGCTACAGCAAGTTGAAAACAAATGTCTGGTACTTGAACGCCAAATTGATTTTCTCGAAAAGAAGTCCAAGGAAAACAACCTGGTGCTACACATTCCATCTCAAGGCGACGATCAGCATGCAATGGAGAAAGCTAAAAGTGTTTGCTTAGACCTATTGCAAGATAATAATCCAGCATCAATAACAAAAACGAAAGTGATTCGGTCGAGAGACAATAGAATTGCGAATGTCATTGTGGAAATGCAGAATAGCGATTTCGTTCCACGTATTTTGAAGTCGGCTTTCAAATTGCGAGACACCGGAATCTCTATTCACCGTGACTACACCAAGGCAGCGAGAGAAAAACGTAGGCAACTGCTACAGATAAAAGCAAAAATCAACGCTAAAAACCAAAACATCAAAGTATTAATTCGGGGACAATCACTTTTAATTGAGCATAAAACTTTTTATTTGGACGAAAACAACACCTTGAAGTGCGATGATGCTGATGGTTTAATCATGTACAAGAATATTATGACAGGAATGGAAAACAATTTTCTAGACACTCAAGCCTGTCGCCAAACATACTGCGTTCCTATTTCAAGGACCTTCTGAATCCAGTAACATCGCCAACAAAGTGGCACTACGCATCACCGGGATTCATAGTGGATTCTCTGGACTCTGCTTTTACAGTTAGCGAGCTGGAAAAAGCGCTTGTGACTCTAAAAGACGGTAAAGCAGCCGGGTCTAATGGTATTCCAGTTGAATTTTTTAAATATGGAACTGACTTGTTTAAACAGGAACTTTTAATACTTTTTAATAAAGTTTTGGAGGGAGATTTTACTCCAATTGAATTTCGGGATGCCATCATATTCCCAATCCACAAGAAAGGATCGCTATTGGAAGCAGCAAATTACAGAGGAATTTCTTTTTTAAACGCAACTTACAAGATCTTTACAACGATGCTGCATACACGTCTTGTTAATTGGGTGGAGTCCGGAAACTTGCTTACGGAGTTCCAGGCTGGTTTTAGATCAGGTTATTCCGCAATCGATAACATTTTTATATTCAAAAGCTTGGCAGAGAATTTCTTGAATCAAAGTAAAAAGCTTTATGTATTTTTCATCGATTTTAAAGCGGCTTTCGATACAATCGATAGAGGTGCTCTATTCTATAAGCTGTATAGCCTTGGGTTATCATTGAAGTTTGTTCGCGTTTTGGAAAGCTTATATAGAGGAACCAGGTCTGCAGTATGGACAGGTGAAGAATTATCGGAGTGGTTTGAAACGTCTTCGGGAGTGCGACAAGGATGTACACTTAGCCCTACTTTATTTGCTCTTTTTATAAACGACCTTTTGGACTACCTGCCTGGTGGAGTGGATTTCGCAGGGATAAAGATTAAGGCACTGCTGTTCGCAGACGATATAGTTATGTTTGCGCATTCTCCTGAAACTCTGCAGCTCATGATTAACAGGGTTTATCAGTATTGCCAGCTATGGAACTTAGTAGTCAACATCGACAAATCGAAGGTTATGATAATTAAAAGAGGAGGAGGTCGTAATGCATCGAATGAAAGGTGGAGCTTTAACGGAGAAATTATTGAATGTGTACGCGAATACAAATATCTTGGCATTACTATTACAAATAATTTTAATATGCAGAAACACTTAAAAGACAAATTAGATAAGGCGAAAACTGCTATCAACATGACATGGAAAAAATGCTTCATGAATAAGTATATAGCACACAGTAGCAAATTTAAGGTCTTTGAAGCAGTAGTTGAGAGCATACTTCTATATGGAGCGCAGGCATGGGGATGCACAAAGTACAACTTGGTTGAAAAACTTCTGGCACACTTTGTCAAAAGAATATTTCATTTACCGCAGAATACACCAAATTACGTCATTATGTTAGAAACTGGTCTTTCACCCTTATTTATAAAAACATTGAAGTTACAAGCGGACTACTTACTTAATGTCCTTAAAATGAATGATTCACGGGTAGTGAAAAGAGTGGCCATAAAAGCCTTACAAAACCAAAATGGTTGGTACCGAGAGTGGCAAGGTTTAGCTGAAGGATGTGAAATAAATTTTAGTGTATGTATCGCAGACTTATCAGCGACAAAAAAAATCATGTATGAAGTCATTTCAAAAGTTGATGAGAACTGTAGAGCCGATTATATTGATGAAGCTTCTAGTTCCTTGCACAGAACTATTTACAGCAGACTGAATTATAACCTTTCAGAGAAAAATTACTTCCATGATCGCAACAATGTCCAAGTGATTTCAATGATGGTCAGACTACGCAGTGAACTACTTAGTTTAAATTTCATTCCACACCGGGATGACTTACCGCTGGAGTGTAATATGTGCAACCTAGCACAAAGAGAAGATACTGTTCACTTCGTTGGAAAATGTCCCATTCTAAGAGAAACAAGAAGAAATATATTCGGAGAAGACTTTCTATCTGAAGATCAAGTTATAAACTTACTTAATCAAATGGATGTTGCCAAGCTGTATGAATTTTGCAAAATTGCGCTCAGATATAGAAATGCTATAATGAACGAAGATTTCTGAATGTTTATATTCATTTCTTTCTGTATGAAAAAAAAAAAAAAAAACAAAAACAAAAAAAAAGTAAACCCTTTTATTGTTGTAAAATGTTGTGGGCTTATTACATTTATTGTGTTTTATTGTCAATCTGGCAGACGGCAACCGCCATGCTATAATGATTTTTGTTAATTTTATGTGATATATTGTAAATTGTTATTATTCAATAAAAATCTGTAAAATAATAAATAATAATAATATATTACCAAATTATTTAAACGAATAACCTATGTGACTGAAGTACAACCTTTTGCGTTGCGTAATATTTATAACAATTTACCCATTGAATTGAAAATTCAGAATAATTAACGCATTTTTAAAAGACTTTTAATTGACTATGTTGAGAAAAGATTTATTTAAGGATAGATGATAAGAATGATTGTAATGAATTCTTAAATGGCAAAATTTTTGCCAAATAAACAAAAAAATAAAAAATTACCGATATAAATTATATATCTCATTTGGATTATTAGGAGTTTCGGAAATAATAAGCATTGGTCTCAATAAATCTCTATCGTATTTGCACATATTGCACAAAATACAGTTATTTATATATTTATGCAGCTCACGTCTTAAATTTGGATAGTAGTATATATTTTTAACTCTAAATACGTTTCCGCGATGTTTTTTTCTTGATGGGTTTTCTGTATAATTTCATTCAAAGTGTTTTTGCTCGTTATATCACTCACGAATTTTGTGCATCGCAGAATTTGCATATAGGGCGAGTTCGAGAAGACCCCGATTGTTCCCTTGATAGGCAAAAGGAATTTTAGAATATTCAAGACATATTCCTCTTCGTATATTTGAAGCCTTATGATCGCCCTTCTTTTCGTCCTGAACATTAACGTACTGTTGCTCGATTTTGCATTAGTTTTTTTCAAGAATTAACTGTTGTTTATAGATATCAACTGGGTTCTCTGTAATAGATATGTGGTCATTCAAGTTTTCAATTCCGCTATGTATTGCTGCTTTATCTGACCTTACATAATCCTGAATTTGCTACATAACATTTGTTTCGAAACGACTAAGAAAATCGGCAACATTGTTTTCTCTACCTTTTATGTATTCTATGTCGAAATCATGCTCGTTTAATCTTATTTTTCTTGCAACTGCGTTCTTAAAGGAATTAATCAGTGGTCGATGGTCAGTCAGAATGCTAAATTCACGCCCAAAAAATATTTGGTAGCCCATACTATCGGTATGAGTTCTTTTTCGATAGTACTATAATTTGCTTCATGATTCTGATTCTTGATTCTGCGAAAGAACAGCGCCTTAAGCCCCTTTACTGGCGTATGTTGTTAGGATAAATAGTTTCGTAAAGTTTGGATACGCCAAGACTGTAAAAGTACATATAAGAGTTTAAGGCTTATTAAAGGACTCAATGTATTGTCTGTCTTAAATATTTATCTTACAACTCTTTTGTCATTGGGACGGCTACTTTGGAATAGTCCCTAATGAACTTCCTCTAAAAACCTGTTACTCCAAGAAAGGATTTTATTTGTTTTGCTCTATGAGGCAGTTCAATCTTTTTTATGACTTCAATTTATTTTGGATTCGGTATTATACCATCGCTTGAAATTATATTATGTCCTTAATATTCAGTTTCGCGGTTGAAAAAAATTGCTTTTGTACTTTAAGATTGAATTTTTTCAGGCGTTTACAAATTGTATCCAGAGAGTCTATGTGTTCTTGTAAGAAAATATGTCGTCCAAATACACCACACATATTTTATTTATGTACTCGGACAGGTCTTGTACATCATTCGTTGAAATGATGAAGGAGTATTTTTCAAACCAAACGGCATTCGAGAAGACTCGTATAGTCTGTGAGCGGTTGAAAATTCTATTTTGTGCCTGATGTCTTCCTTATCTTACGGAATTTGGTAGAAGGCTTTCGCAAGGTCGAGGGTTGAGAAATATAGTGCACTTACTAATTTTAAAATATATCCTCAGTATTGGGAATATGTATTTATCAATCTAAATATGGAAACTGATATACATGTACCATCGAACTGATTATTTTAAATATTTTTATTAAAGCAAAAAAAAAAAAACAAAACAATAAAATGTACATTAAGTGAAAAAAATATATATGTATAAATAAAAATATAAGTGTGAAAAAAAAATGGAATTATATAAACAATAAAATTTAATAAAAAGAAACCAAAACGAAATTGAAAAACAATGAAAAACAAATAATATAATTTGTGATTGTGGTATGAAAAAGAAAATAAAATAATCAGTTATATACTTTATCGAACAATATAAAGGAAAAAAATGTAAATAAAAGTAAAAGAAGAAACAAATTAATCAAGAAAAGAAAAAGAAAATCATGGAATCAAGAAATATTCAGTGTTTATTTTTTGTTGTTAAAAAGTTATTTGAATCTTTTCCTGATTTCTTGTTATATTTTTTTTGTTACTAATCATCATGGTGCACCAGGATGCAGGTAAATTTTAAAACAATTGTTAAATTTATTAAATCTTTTGAAATCAATATCTTTTATTGAGCTATTATCTCAAAATTTATCATATTAAAAATGTATGTTATTTTTTGTGTTTTGGGTTAATTTTAAATTTAACTATTCAATTTTTTTTTTTAAATTTATATTGATACATATTTCATTGTCTAAATTTTTTTTTCCAAATCATAACTAAACCTATGCTATTGTTATAAATTTATAAATTATTATTTTTTTTTTGGTTTTTCCTTATTAATATAATTTTGTTTGTTTTATTTAATAATAATTATGATTTTTTTTATTTGAATGAACATTTTTTTTTTGTTTTCCATTTCTATTGATATGAGTGAATAATTTTTAAATTTAGGTTTTGCCTGCCACGAATTCATCTTCGGGTTTCATTGATTTAGAACCGTAAAGGCAATGGCATAAAAAGTAACAGTCTAGTGCTACGGGTACAAGAACCCCCTCCCCCCTCCGTCGATCATAGCCTTTGCAAGCAAGCGTTCAACTTGCAACCTGGATCGTTGTAAGGGTCCTGTAGACCTAAGATCGTGAAGGGGAGCCAAAGGTTGAAGAGGGTGGAACATGGGTTCGTTACAGTTGGCGCCCAACGTGGGACCCGAACATTTGAGTTCTAGCTAAGACGCTTAGAGTGTATCTAGAAGCAAATTTTGTCTTGGACATGAGATATATGTAAGTGCATGAGTTAGTAAAATTATTTAAGACTCCAAATTTGTGTGTAACCTTCCGGTTGATAGGTTGCATACCTGTCAATGCAGTTGCGAATTACATGCAAATTTTTGAACTATGACATTTGAAAGTTAATAAAGCTTTGAAGCCTGAGTTCCATTTTCATATTAGAATTGGACTTCAGTTGCTCAAAATGTTTTTTTCTGTTGTAAATTTTTAATAAATTTCTATAACTTAAGGAAGATGAAGGTTTGGCTTTCAGTTTGGAAATTTCAATTGAAAATGCAAACCTTTATGAAGTACATCTTCCTTTTTGGCAAGACGTAATATTGCGGAGGATGTGCGAGCACTTTGCCGTATGGACTATGGTGTTGCTGAAGGGAGCCACCTTCGTTTAATTTCCGAAAGTCAATCACGATGCGCCATTTTTTTAGATCAGAATTATAAGATTTTTTTCGACAACCTAAATCGGTGCATTACTATGGGCTTTTCGATTTTACAATGATACCAGATCTTAACATTTCGGGAATCTGTTTTTCAACCTCATATTTGTTTGTCTCCGGAAGACTATATGTTTTCGAAAATATAGGGATATCGTTTTTTGTTGAAATTTTGTGATTATATGCTTAAACGCATGAACAATTTTCGTTTTATATATAAAAACTTTACTAAACTCTCGGATTAGTGTGCTTAGATATTAAATTCCTTCCGGGATCCTGTAATCGATCTGAAGCTTGTTTATAATTCCTTCTATATGGGGTTCAACAAAATTTAGTTCTATTACGTCTTTATTTAATGTAAGAATAAATATCTGTTTCAGAAATGCGTTTGGAGTTTTCAAAAATAATTTTTCCTTGTAATGGCTTTAAAACACGACAACCGATAATGCCATCGAAATCACCACTTAATTTAACATCCAACATTTCGATTGTAGTAAGCGGTCTGTTGAACTCCTCGAATAAAGGAATAGTACTTATTTTCGAGTTTACAGACATATTTCCGTTCACAGACTCAAGGGTGACTGGATTTGTTAGTTCCGTTTTGAGGGACTGTTTAAAAAGACCGCCTTGATCAAGTGATGCACTGGCAACAGAATCAATAAACAACTTAATTGCAATGGAATCATTTCTAACAATTGTAGAGGGAAGTGTTCAGAGGTGGCTAACGGAAAATGTTGGTATTGCAAAATGCAAATCATTGTGATCTTGATGTGTGTCGAACATTGTGCGATTATTTTCGGAAAATAATCAATGTCCATAAAGTTGTTATTATTATTCCTGTTTCCTGTATAATTTGGAGTCTGTCTCAAATTTGTTTCTGAATAAAGCGTTCTATTACTTGGACCATTGTCCTTGTATAAATAGACAATAAAAATTGTCTCAATCAATTAGAATGCTCGGCTTGTTTCCCTTAAAGTGGGAGGATTCCTTGCCTGAAGAATAAGTTTAGCATGACAAGGTAATTTGTTTATAAAAAGTTTAAGAGTTATCTCTTTATTTTGATTGGTTTAACCAAGAAGGAATCGCTATTGAAAGGTTTTTTTTTATATTTTATTTTGCAAGGATACTTATTCATCAAAAAGTACCTGCACTGAACCTCTAAATTTGATTAATTTGATTAATTATGTTTTCTAGGCTATTTTTAATAATATAATAACAAAATATTTTTATGTCTCCCCAATTCATAGGATTATTATTATTTATAAAAATTAAATTAGCTTGTCCCTTTATTTCTTACCTTATTATTAAATCAGAAGTATTTGAGATATAATATTTACGGGTTGGGGTCGAAATTCTGCCGGGGTCAAAACTATTTTGTCGAAATTCCGCTTTCAAATTTTGCTGCTCAAAATTCTGATTTGGGGTCGTCCATAAACTACGTCACGCTGAATTTCGCTGTTTTCCCCTCCCCCCCGGTGTCAAGATTTGTCATACTTGCTGTAACCCCCCTAAAATATTACGTCACAACCCCCCCACCAAAAAAACTGCGGTTGCACTGAAGATGATACAAATCGCCAATCCATATATCGAGAACTAGCAGTTGCCCGCGACTTCGTTCGCCTCTCCCTCGTCCACCGGCCAGAGTAGCATTATGATTTGTGTTTATGTTTACGTGAAAATTTTGTTGCCGAGGTATTTTAAAATTGCGTTACATATC
Organism: Sphaerophoria rueppellii; assembly: GCA_920937365.1. NCBI lineage: Eukaryota > Metazoa > Arthropoda > Insecta > Diptera > Syrphidae > Sphaerophoria > Sphaerophoria rueppellii. The sequence goes on from CAKKXW010000005.1 coordinate 53,902,051, forward strand.
GTCTAAGATTGATAATTGATAATTGAATAATAATTGAAGGGTTAATAATATGTTGATACGACTCTTTGGCAATTTTATTGGCAATAATATATTAAGATAAGAAATTAATATTTTTTGCCGTTTTTTCCACATTTTCCACAGAATCCTTGCTCCTATTGGTAACAGCTTAATGGTAGCCTAAAGCCTTCCTCGATTAATGGGCTATCCAACATAAAAAGAATTATACAATTCGAACCAGTTGTTCCTGAGATTACCGCGTTCAAACGAACAAAAGTATCAGCTTCCGTTTTTGCTTTATTTTTTACTGATGCTTCGCTTCTATTGGTCGCAACATAATGTTGTATAGCTTAAAACAAATTCAATTTTATTAAGCAGTTCCTAAGATAAACGCGTTCAAATAAACAGAAGAATGAATAATTTTTTGCCGTTTTTTCAACGTTTTCCACAGATTCTTCGCTCCTATTGGTCGCAGCGTAATATTATACAGTGCCTTGCATAAGTATAACCGCACCCGGAAAAATGCATTTAAAAGAAAACCTACAATAGGAGTGACTCCTTAATATTTTTTTATTGAGTTACATCACTGATGAAGCAAATTGAGAAGAAAATAAAGTACCGTTATTTCCTCTCCTGGTGTTTAAAAATTAAAAACAGATTTTGATGTATTGCAAAAATATAACCGCACAATGCAAATCTCTTTGAAGCTGCATTCAGTCAAGTGCTTTCAAATAAAAAACAACAATGCCACGCGGTACGCATTTAAGCGAAATTGAAAAAGGCAAAATCTTGGCTTTTTGGTCAAGCGGCCTAAGTCTTAGGGCTATTGGAAGACGAATTTCACGATCGGATCGTGTCGTTCGAAATTTTTTAAAACATCCAGAATCTTATGGGACAAAAATAAGACCCGGGCGTCCGCAGAAGCTGACACGTCGCGACAAGAGGCGTTTAATCAATGCTGCATCCAATTCGGTGCATTCTTTGTCGGAATTTCGTAACGAATTGGGTTTAGGAGTTTCGGTTTCAACCGTTTCTCGTGCTTTAAAAAGCAGTGGAGTGATTGTTCGGGGAAAAATGGTGCCAGCTCCAAATTTAACAGCAGCCCACAAACAAAAAAGATTGGAATTTGCCCGCCAAAACATAAATCGGGATTGGAAAACCGTAAGTGACTTTCTATTAATCTACACTAAAATCTCGTTATTCCAAATGGCATACTGGAATGAATGTTTTTTATAAGGTTACTTTAAGTAATGAAAAAAAGTTTAATCTCGATGGTCCAGATGGTTTTAGCGGATATTGGCACGATTTGAGGAAAGAGAAAAAAGTTTTTCCAAGAGGAACTTTGGTGGTGGCAGCTGTATGGTTTGGGGGGCCTTCTGCGAGCGTGGTAAGGTTGCACTTGCCTTCACCTCTACCAGAATGAACAGTTCTGACTACACTTTGGTCCTTGAGGAGAATTTGGTACCTTATTTAAGACGATTTCGCCGAGTTGAGCATGTCTTCCAGCAAGATAATGCCCAATTCATGTAAGTCGTCAAAGTTTGGATTGGTTCGAATCGAAAAACATTAATTTGATGGAGTGGCCGTCACATTCTCCAGATTGCAACCCCATCGAAAATCTTTGGGGAATTTTAACTCGCAAAATTTATGCCATAATAAGCAATTTGCTAGTGTTGCTGAGCTGCGAGAGGCAGTTGTGACAGAATGGAACGCTTTAGACGACTCCATATTGAAAAATCTAGTTAATAGTATGCCAAAAAGAATTCTAAGATTGGTGGAAAAACGAGGCAACGAAATTGCATATAATTTTGTTAAAAGCATGAACTTAAAAAAAAGAAAAAAAAAACAAAAAACAATAAATGCGGTTATATTTTTGCAATACATTAAAATCTGTTTTTAATTTTTAAACACCAGGAGAGGAAATAACGGTACTTTATTTTCTTCTCAATTTGCTTGATCAGTGATGTAACTCAATAAAAAAATAGTAAGGAGTCACTCCTATTGTAGGTTTTCTTTTAAATGCATTTTTCCGGGTGCGGTTATACTTATGCAAGGCACTGTATATGAAGCTTCAAGGCTTCTATTTAACTTGAAAAGAATTGTTCAATTTGAGCAGTTTCTGACATAAGCGCGTTAAAACCCAGAAACATTAATATTTTTTTGCCATATTTTCCACAGATTCTTCGCTCCTATTAGTCTTAGCTTAATATTAAGTAGCCTGAAGCCTTCCTCGGTTAATGGACTATCCAACACAAAAAGAATTGTACTATTTGAACCAGTAGTTCCTGAGATAACCGCGTTCAAACGAACAAACTCTTCAGCTATATATATTAGTATAGATATAGATAGATATAGATATAGATATAAGGTGTGTTTTTGTGACTATCAAGTAAAGTAAAGAAAACAAAATATTCAGAAAACGATCCAGATTCAAATTAAATGCTTTCAGAAAATAAACTGACAAATTTTGACATTTTCCATACAAAATTATTTCAAAAATTAACTTCAGCTCCCTCTAAGTTTGAAAAAAATGTATCAACATTTCAAGTAAGTTTTACTCTCGATGAAAAGCTAAAGTAGAAACAAGTAAGTTTTTATTGTTGTTTTCTTTGTTGAAATTTTACTTTACTTTACTGGGTTGTCACGAAAACACGCCTATAGATATAGATATAGATTATGAAGTATAAATTAGTTCCTATAAGCATGGAAAGTTCACAAGTGTTTAAAGGGCAATCATCCCAATAAGCAATGAACAATAAATAGGCTAACAGGTCACACATAAAGTCGGATGGAGGATACTTAGTACATTAGGTAATCGGGCGAAAACCTGTATTGTGTTTGTTAGGACACACCTCTGTCGCTGGCACTTGGCGCTTGAAGAGCATCAGGATTGAGAAGTGGAAAAAGGATACATTTTTTTTTGTGGGGTGTTGGTTGTCCAGAGGTCCTGTGATCACATATGTTTGTAAAGGTGTAGGCCTGGGTGTGCTGACATCAGGCATGCACAATTCCCATTAGTTTGTATCTTTTGGCTTGTTTTTCAGGACTTACGTAATACATTATGTACATATATTTAAGTATTTCATTTATAAATGCGAAATGAAACACAATTTGGTGTAATTTAATATTTCAAAACAATTTTTTTTATTAAATTTCTTTATTTCTTTACATCCTTAACGTATAACTAACAGTCGACTAGACTCTCTCTTTGCTTCGCAAGCTAGCAAAAGATCTAATGTCTGCAAACTACTACTACGATCTTAACAAACTACTAATACGATCTTAACTTACGATCTACGGTCAAACATTTCTCTAGCTCGATCTCTGAAAAGAGATCATGCTGGAAAGAAATAAGTTAGGTTCTCTTTTCAAGTGATAACAGCACGATTGGTGTTTGCTTTACAAACAGCAAGAGTGCTTAACTATTCTTAAGAAGGAGAATTTCGTTATGTAACACCTCCCCACGAAAGAAGTTTTTGGTCTCCAAAAACAAAATTATTAAATTATCTAATAATATTTTTTTTCTGACAGATATTTCTTTCGTAAATCAGTTTTTGTTTTTTTTTTTCTTACAGTATAACAATTTCTTTTGCAGTATAACAGTTAAGTTTTATTCTTATTATTATTATTTGGCTCAAAACCTTTTTTTTTTACAATTATTCTTAATTTACAAGTAAACATACCTACGTTGCACATTTTTGATATTATAAATTACAACCAAATTAACTTTTCTTTTTTCATACAGTTAAGAAGACATTCTATTAAGAAACTTAAGCAACTCAAATGAACCAGATCAATCCCCTTCACAAATCAAAACAACAGTGCAGTAAATCCAATGATACACACATAATTACAATGATTGATTTGCCAGAAAACTCACCCTTAAACTCTGAATTTTTCGGAACTAGTCCTAAAACATCTCATAACATCCCTGCGTCGCCTTTCTTTAATAAATTTGACATTCCGCGATATTGAATGAAAAGGAAAGAATATAATAAGCAGGAAAGAACGAAAGACAAGACGTATATAAAACGTTAGGTTTCCATTTTTTAAATGATATTATTGTCTGCAGACGAAAATTTTACAATTCAAGATCAAAACTGTTTTCATTACAAACATAATTCAGTGTTTTAATCTTTTCTCAAGAAAATTAATTCTAAGAACGAATATTGGAAGAAAAGAATGAGTAAGGTGAGAGAAACAAAAATGTGTTGTGCTGTAGTTAACTTTCAAGAATGTGTGTTTAATTTCATCAAGTGTTTTGATATTTAAATTGTCTTTTTAATTGTTTCTTATAATACTTTGTGTTCCTTTTGTTAGATTTATCCAAAACATATCTACCTTGCCTTTCAAAACTATCCAACTTTTTATATTTTGGATAACATTTTGTCACAGTTCTCTTTTGGACAATATTTTCGCACTGAGGCACAGAATTCCTAATGTTGTTGTTTTTTTGAGCTATACGGATTTCTTTTTCGAGTTGGAATTTATCCGAGAGTGCCTTAATATCCTCTTGGGTATAATTCTTCAAAATAAAGTCCAGAGGTTTTAATTTAGTTGTCGAATGAATTGTCGAATTGTAAATCAAAATTATTTTAAACAATTTTTCGCCCAATTCTGAATTGTTCTTGCTCGCATTCATGATTCTCAAGTGTTCGTTGAACGTTCCGTGAAGTCTTTCGACGTCAGCATTGCCTGTCTTAAGTGCAGCGGTTGTTTGGTGAAACAAAATTTGATTTTCTTTTAGGAATTGGTTAACGGCTGAGTGCAATATACACGTATCGCCATCGGATATAATTTTTTTCGGTTTTCCGAGGAACTGAATTCTTTCTTTTATTGCACTCAGAATCGCGATCCAATTTCTATCATTCAATGGATGAATATTGGCATATTTAGAAAATGTATCTAATGTTGTTAAAAACATTTTTCCACGCTCCGGGTACCAAATATCCATGTGAACTATGTCATTGAATTGTTTTGGAGTTTCGCTAACTTCCATTGGAATTTGAAGTGGATGACGGTCGTGCTTTGCGAGGTTGCAGATTTCACAATTATTTATGAATTTCTGGATTTCAATTTGTAAATTGGGATAATAATATAAATCTTTCAATTCCTGGAACATTTCATTTATTCCACGGTGATTTTTTGAAATATGTTCGGTATGTATAATTGATATAAGTTCGTTTTTGTCTGTGATATTTTTTAATTGTTTGCTTGACTTTAATAGTTTTAAATTTTTATTGAAAGCAAAATATTTTACATACAAATCTTGGAATTTAATAAAAAGTTCCGCATCTTCGCAATAAACACAGAATAAGCCTTTCTTTGATAGGATTCTTTTCATTACTTTTAAGAGATCACTGTTTTCTTTATCAATTTGGAGAAAATTTTGTACCTTTTTATGAACTATTTTCATCGATATTTTTTCTTTGACACCATAAAAGAGATAAATTTGATTTTTAAACAGATTAATGGACTTTTCTGTTATATAAATGTAGTGTGTTTCGTCCTCTTGTGCACTGTGGATTGTCGCACCTGTAGACATAACTTCTTCGTTATTGTCTGCATTTCTTATGATTTCCGAATCATAAGTTTCTTCATTGTTGAAGATATCGATCAAACTTACTTCTTCGCAAGAATCGTTTTTATCTTCGGATTTGACTTTATCCACATATCTACTGAGACCATCGGCGACGTTGTTCTCTTTCCCTTTGAGGTACTCGATTTCAAAATCAAATTCATTTAAAATGATTTTCCAACGTTGTAACTTAATATTTGGTTCTTTTAAGTTACTTAGCCATACAAGAGGTTTATGGTCGGTTCGAACAATGAATTTTCGTCCGTATAAATACGTTCGAAAATATTTTACAGCCCATACAATTGCAAGCAATTCTTTCTCTATTGTGCTATAGTTCAGCTCGTGCTGATTTAAAGTGCGTGATGCGTAACAAATAGGGTGGTTGTCTTGGCTAAGCACAGACCCTATTGCATAGCCGGAAGCATCGGTTGTCAAAATAAACTTTTTTGAAAAATCTGGGCTTTTTAATATGGGTTCAGAGGTAATGAGTGACTTCAATGTTTGAAAAGATTTAATGTAAAGTGGATCAGATGGTCGTATTTTCGAAGACTTTTTCAAGTACCTAATCATCGGATATGCCACTTTGGCATAATCCTTGATAAATTTACGGTAATAACCCGTAATACCGAGAAATTGCTTTATGCCCTTTACAGTTGTTGGAAGTTTCATATCTGTGATTGTTTTTATTTTCTTTTCATCTGGCTTTATTCCATTATTTATAATAATATGACCCAAATAACTTGTGGATAAATCGGCGAAATGGCATTTATTTAGTTGTACTTTTAAATTACTTTCTCTCAATTTTTGAAATATTTTTCTCAATGATACAAGATGTTCGTCGAAACTGGTGGAAAAAACTAAGATGTCGTCGAGGTACACGACACAAATTTTGTTGATGTACTCTCCGAGAACATGGTTCATAAGTCTCTGGAACGTCGCAGGAGCATTTTTGAGCCCGAACGGCATTCGCAGGAACTCATAGTGACCAGTTTTCGTCGAAAACGCGGTCTTTTGTCTATCACGTGGATCTAGTTCAATTTGATGAAAGCCTTTCACTAAATCTATTGTAGAAAAATAATTACATTTTCCGAGTTTGTCAAACAGGTCATCAATGTTAGGCATCGGGAACTTATCGTCTATCGTTTCATTATTCAACTTTCGATAATCTATTACAATTCTCCAACTTTTTTTACCGTTCCGATCTTCTTTTTTTGGAACAACCCAAATAGGAGAATTGTATGGACTGCTGCTTGGAACGATTATTCCGTGCTCCAACATTTCAGATATCTGTCTATCAACTTCGTCTGAATGTATTTCTGGGTAGCGATAGAGTTTGTTATAAATTGGGACATTATTTTTTGTTAGTATTTGATGTTTGATTTGATTTGTAATGATAAGGGTTCTCCTCTTTGTAGAAAATTTTTCTGAAAGACTGTAACAGATTTTTTAATTTTGAAATATCCACATCGTTCAGGTGGTCTGGGAAAAGATTTGTTTGACTTTCGACTTTTACGCTTTCACTGAAAAAAACGCTCAAAACTTCCTTGTTTTGGCTAATAAGATCTTCATACATTTCTTCATCTTTGTTGAAATATATTGGGATCGAAGCGTTTTCAGTAACTAAAAGTCTGGCTTGATAATTTATTATTGGATTCAGAGCAAGGAGGATATTGTTACCAATCAATCCATCAAAATACTCATGGAATTGGTATTCGAGAAAGCTTACAAAGTAATTAGAATCTTTGTTAAATTCTTTAAAAATAGGAAAACTATACTCAACACTTGTGTTAATGTTTCGATTTAGGACTTTTAAAACATGATTCTTAGGTGTAATTTGCCATTTTGGGTTGCAAATATTTTTGTTTATTATTGAAAATTCTGCACCGCAATCAACAATAAAACGAAGTTTTCGTGTCGGATTATCAATTACTATATAGGGTAATTGTTTCGATTGTTTGACTGAAAATTTTGTGTATTCTGATTAGTTCTTTCGTTTTGAGTGTTTAAATTTTCATTTAAGCTTACATCCATTGGTTCAGGATCAGAGTGTCTGGGTCCAAACCTATTCGAAAAATTTGAATTTCTCGATTGGCCACTTTGGTTGTGGGTATTATTTCGGGCATTATAATTGTTGCCATTGCATTGCATGGACCGACTGTTATGATTTGTATACCGAGGTGTATAACTCATATTGGTCTGATTCTGGTTTCTTTGGTTAGAATGACTTGAAGGATTATAAGAGCTGTTTGAATGTCTCTGAAATGAATTGTTTGGGTTGAAATTATTGTTATTGTCATAAGAGTACCTGTTGGAACTATTTGCTTGTCTTGTATCCGAGCTTAAAGAGCGGTTTGAAAAAGAAGTATTTTGAATTTGGCCATTAGGTCCAACAAGTTGATGATTTATTTCAACAATAATTTTATAAGCTTCAGTTAATGTTTTTGGATTTCTGCTTAAAATAATAGATCTTGTTGGTTCTGGAAGATTATTTTTGAAAGAGTTAAGAGCAATCCTGTTATTGGATTCTATAACCTGTTTGTCATGGAATCCGTTCGTTAGTAAATAAACATTATTTATTCTACTTAATAAATGTGTAATACTGTTATGAAAGTCTTTTATATTTGTTTTTACTCTTATTAATCTTAATTTATCTAGCAATACATCAGATGAAAGTCTTTCCCCAAAACAATTTATTAACATTGTCTTAACCTCTTCCCAATCGTTTTGATATCCATGCTTTTGCAATTCAATTCTAGCTTTTCCAACTATTTTATCTTTTAAAAATCCCGAAAGTATAAGTAAAGTTGAATTGTCGAAAGAACTTAGAAGAGGAAGTAATGAATCTACTCTAGTTATAAAATCAATTAAGCAACTTGAATTCCCGTTAAATTCGGGGAGTTTACTTATCAAATCTAAAACTAACTTAAATTTATCAGGAACGTTGAGGGAATCCATCTTGTTGTTGTGTTGATTTACTCACTCGAAAAACGTTGGTGTATTTTTAGGTGGCTTTCTTTTTAAGTTTTCTTTTTTTTTTTTGCTTTAACAGGAATTATGATATTTACAGATTATGTTTTTTTTCTCAATCTTTACTCAGTTTTTCATTTGTTTTTTTTTTTTTTTGCATTCATTGAAAAAAAAAAAGGAAATATATATTGCGAATGAATGGGTAAAGTTAATGATATTTATTTTGTTTGTTGTAAACGTTTCAGACTTTTATTCTTTTTTTTGTTTTTTATTATTTTATTTATTTGTTTTTCATTTCACTTATTTTATTGCATGAAACTTTGTTTTTATTTTGTTACTAAGCAAATCAGCTTCACAATCAATTTTTCTTCGTATCAGCTTTTGTCCAGTCTGTACTTTTTACTTAAGAAAGAAGCTTAGTTTGAAGAGTTTCTAGAAAGCTTCTATTCATTTACATGAAGGCGGATTGAAGCGTCCTTTTTTTTTTAATAGGTGTTGTTTGAACAAATTTGGAAGCGTAACTGTTTCTGTTAGGGTTTTTTTTTTGGATTGGACCAATGAATACCACATTATATTGGTACAGTTGAGTAGATAGTTTTTTTCACTTTGTTTTACTCTACTTAGATCAATTTTCAAAAAAATTCACTTCTTTTTTCACCGACTGCGCCATTTAAGTATTTCATTTATAAATGCGAAATGAAACACAATTTGGTGTAATTTAATATTTTAAAACAATTTTTTTTATTAAATTTCTTTATTTCTTTACATTCTTATCGTATAACTAACAGTCGACTGACTCTGTCTTTGCTTCGCAAGCTAGCAAAAGATCTAATGTCTGCAAACTACTACTACGATCTTAACAAACTACTAATACGATCTTAACTTACGATCTACGGTCAAACATTTCTCTAGCTCGATCTCTGAAAAGAGATCATGCTGGAAAGAAATAAGTTAGGTTCTCTTTTCAAGTGATAACAGCACGATTGGTGTTTGCTTTACAAACAGCAAGAGTGCTTAACTATTCTTAAGAAGGAGAATTTCGTTATGTAACAATATACTAAAAGATCGAATAGAACTTCAACTAGTGTGATCCTGTTGTATGCCAACACCTAACTGAACTTTAACTGAATTTGAATTGGGAAGATTTTCTTGCACACACTACCGATTTTAGTTTGCAATCGAAACTTGAGTTGTGTTTTGATTGATTGAAACTGTGGCGTATGAGTACTATAATAAGATGTGTATAAAAATTACTATGTTCATTTCATTTAAGGTTTAAATTTGTAAATAAACAAAATATATATTATATACTAAGGAAGAAGATTTTGGAACATAAAAACAGTAGTTCCCCTCAATTCTTCACACGCACCTAGAGAATTTTTGTTGAGAGTTAGCCACTTTTAGGTTTTGGCTCTTCAAGAGCTGTCGCGCCACTCTATTTTTGATCAATGTACTCTCTTAGTATGCTTTCTGTATCTTGTAATTTACCACCTATATATAATTTGTTTACTACTTGATCAGGCATTGTAGGAATTCCAACATTGTTAAGATGTTTCCCTTCAATATCAAAGTCACTACTCTCAGTTTGCTTAAATCCAACACCAGCAGGCCCTTGAGGGCCAACGATTTGTCTTTGAGATTTACTAGAGCTTCTCCCTGTAGTTTGGTTAATTAGGAAAATCGGTCAAACGGTTGTTGAGTTTTTGAAGCTCACACAAAAACCAACATAATATTTTTGTGCTTATAGAATAGATATATAATTATAATGATAGATTTAAGATCACATTCAGTTAGTTTGAACAATCTTGTTCTGGTAAACGGATTGGTTAATTCAGTAATTAACAAGCTTCCATTTGAGTTGCATGTACCTTATAATTTTATTCGCCCTGGAACTAAACTTAAAGAGCGCCTTGCTAGAGGAGACCGTGGAAATAACTATTAGATGACACTTGTCGTGAACACAATAAAGCATACAGTAAAAGCCATCGTTTGAAATATAGACCTACGGCTGATAAAATTTTGTCTTGTAAATCCTGACAAAGGTTCAGAGCGAAGGATTCAACATTACAGAAAAACTTAATAGTCTTTTAGTTACTAACATGATGAATATCAAATCTACTTTTGGAATGGGTATATCGTCAAAAACTAAAACGAAGAAAATTCATTAGTATCCTAGAGTCAAGAAAACTAATTTATTTAAAAATTCAATAAAAAAAGCTAAGCTAGCAATTAAAAAACTAAACACCAAGGATCCGAATGAACTAGCAACAACTGCCTTACATGCAGCTAGACAAGTCATAAAGGGAAAACGTAGGGATATTACATTACCAAGAGTGATACCGATACCAAAGTTGGAGGAGTTTTGCTATTTCTTCCTTTTTTAGCAGGTTTATCTTTTGGAAAACACAAATTTGAAGAAAACAAATGTCACAATATAGCTATGGAAACTATAAAACAACAAAGGAAAAACAAGGGCAAGGTCTTTTTTTTTTCAAACCATACAAGAATTCCGCAAGAAACCAAAAATTATTGATGGTTGGTTGGTTGGATGTTCTAGGATATGGGGGCGTATGTTGTAACTTTTCCTACACACCAAGTGCTTACTTTACCTCCTCGTGGTAACAACCGTGTACTGGTTATTTCTCTAGATATAACTTTCGAAACTTATAAGCGCGGGTGCAAAACAGAGAAACAAACAGAAGCACCTTATCAACGGCCCAACAAATTTAGAGGTTAGTGCGTGGGGCTAACAACCACTCCACAGTAAAAAACTTGAAAGTAAAATGAGAGACAAAATCCTCGGATAATGACATCCCTCTTATGGTAACCAGACCCTTAACGACAACAAACTATGCATTGAGAGTTTGTACCTGGAATGTTAGAACACTCTTAACTCCAGGTGCAACTCAGAAACTTGAATCTGTCCTCTCATAGTATAAGGCAAACATTACTGCGATCCAAGAAATACTATGGATAAGATCAGGCTGCGACATTTATAACAGCTGTCATCAGAGAATGCATATATTTGTATGCGGATTCGTCGCATCAAGGCCACACTACAAAACATCAGTATAATATGTGCACACGCCCCTACCAATGATGCCGAGGAGTCAAGCAAGGAGGAGTTTTACGACCTCCGGGATAGAGCCTAATGGAGCCTGTCCAGAGTACGACGTCAAAATCGTACTCGGAGATTTCAATGCACAAATCGTGAAGAAAGACATCTTTGGCGGATTAGTTGGAAAGCACAGCCTCCACGAAGTTACAACAGATAACGGCTTCCGACTAATTGACTTTGCTGCAGCTCGTAATACGGTGATAAGTAGCACTAGGTTTTCAAGACGAAGGATCTACACAGCAACCTGGCGCTCTGCGGATGGTCGAAACACTAACCGAATCGACTATATACTAATCGGTGCAAGGCACGCATCCAACATCTTGAACGTGCGCACTTTCAAACGACAAAAAAATACGTGCAGCCCCAAGAAAGCAGTTCAACATCGGTTGCCTTGGCTTTCCGGAAAAATGCCAGAGACTACAGTGAGCGCTTGAGAGAGCGACTCTTTGCCGTCCTTCCAAATACTAAAGATATCAACACCTTCTGGAACCAATATCGCGAAATAATAAAAAAAAGTAGCCGGGACCGCCATAGCACAGACAAGTAATCATACAGATGTCTCATCCCCATAGTAAAAAGTGGCTCATATTTTTTTCATTGACGATCGACTATGAACAGGCAAAAAAGTTCTTTGCCTGTTCATAGAAAAGCTCCATGCCTGTTCTTACGAAAGCTTTTAAAGCTCTCTTGATTTATTGAAATGTTCTTTCTGTTTCCTCTTTCTCTCAAATCTTTTCGTTTCCTTTTCTTTTTCTGAGGTCCGACCGATGAGAATATAATAATTTAAAATGAGTAAAGTAGATACAAATGTATCTGTTTTTTTGTTTACTTTTGCATATGTGTATAAGAGTAGCTCGTGGCTCTGAAGGTGAGAAAGGCAAGAGCAGGTTGGTTAAAAAGCAAAGCGTTTTTTGGTGTTTTTTTTTTTTTTAGGTTTTTTCAATGTTATTTTGATCATACGGCATAAAAATTGCCTATATTATTTATTGAAATAAAAACTGTGGCTTATCAGAAAATGTAAGTAGGTACATATTTCAAATTATCAGCAAAAAATGCTGTCCTCAAAGAAATTTTTTCAGACAAAATTTATATAAAATTTTTAAAATGATTTGTTTTAAATGCTTCAGTTGTTATTTGAACTATCACTAGAATTCGAATCAACTCTTTTCATGCGTTTGTATGTATGTGCGTAGGTTCATAAGTGCGTATTGGCGTTCTTGATATTGACGTGAAATTGGTCTCATTTGACGCACAATAACTTTCTTAAGAACTGATTAAGACCTTAGCGAAATTGGTTTACTGACTGTTTAGAGGAAGAAACGAAAAAATTGACAGTTCTTCGCAAGAGCCAGTGCCCGTGAAAGATGAAATAAAAGCTATGGACTCGAACCAACGACATTCTGCAGCCAACGCACTTAACCACTAAGCCACGGACACTACGGTGTGTTTGGACTATTTCAAAAAAAATTAGAATTCCATACAGCTTACGATTGTCTCTTTATTTGCTGAATTTTCCGTTAGACTGTCCCAAAAATTAGTTTTAACTCAGGCTATATCTAGAGTGAAAATATTATAAAAATACATTGAGGATTGAGCGGATATAAAATAAGGAGACCCTACCGGACGTATTTTAAAATTAAAAAAATTTGCATTTTTTCCATTTGAAAAACAATGTACCTGCAATAATAAGAACATTCTATTTTCCATTCGAATTTTATTCCCGACCTTTGTTTGATTTTCCTAGTTTTCCCACTCTTCCATGAGATTTTTCCAATTTTTGGAGCGAGCGTAAAAAATGTTTTGCCTCAGAGGGAATCAGTATGGGGTGTGAAAATAAAAACGTGCACAACTGGGTCGTACGATCTTCCTGTATACCAAAGCTGAACTCACAAAAAATATTTAAAAATTAAAAAAGTAGGTAGTTAAAAATTCATACATAAAAATGTAAATTAATATATTTATGTAACTCAAAACCACATTTTATGTGAATATAAACTGTATAGTTCTTCTTTTAACACTGACGTTAAAAAAAAGGTTTTCCCTACACGTTTTAAATATTGCACTTTCACTTTTTGTGGAAAGTTAATTGCCATGCAGCATGCACCAGCTTACACTTAACTCACAAAAAATAAAAACTCAATTTATAAAACTAATTAGAACTTATTAAAAACTTAAATTTGAAAATGTACCTCAAAAATACATTTAATTCCAAAAATTTAAATGCCAAACAAATTCAAATCTTATTCTTGTTTTATTGATTTTTTTTTTTTTTTTAAATCGTCGGAGCGGTTTTTTTCTTAAATTAAATTATTATATATACAATTTTTCAAAAATGTCTTAAAATTATTTTGGGTAAGCGGTTTTTAAAATCATGTAAATATACATATTATACTTCAGATTGGAGTTTTAAAATTGATCCGTTTTTGAGATACAGAATTTTGAAAAAAAAAAAATTAAAATAATTTTTAAAAATCCAAAAAAAAAAATTGAAATTTTTTTGAATACAGAATATTATTTGAACAATATATACGTACTTTCATAAGAAAACTTACTCTGATCGGACTTTCATTTTTCGAGAAAATCTAATAACAAAAAAATGATTCTATGGGAGGTACCTTTATGGAGCAGTACAATTTTTTTTTTTTTTACAAAAGATGCATGAATAATTTAAAAAAAGAAATCGAGGAAGTTTAAAAAATCGTAGGAGCCGTTTTGGAAAAAATTGAATGTTTTGGTTTTTGGCCAAAAAAGATCGTATGGTGGGGTGCTACCCTAAATTTTGATCTTAAAACAAAAATGATATAAACGTTTGCTCAAAACTCTAATTTTCAAATTTGAAGTTCGTTTAAATTTCGAATTAATTTGAAATTCGAAAGTAAATAAATTAAAATCCATACTTTGATAGTCATAATTTTTTCAATAGATAAGTTCATGTAAAAATAACGATGCATTCTCTGCAAAATTTGCAGAGGAATAGTACAAAACATCAAAACTGTTTAGATTTGAAATACATGTTAATGTATATACTTTAATTATGTTGATTACATGAATACATGTTAAGTTAGTTTTTTTTTTATTAATTGTTATCATTTTGTCGTTACTTAGACATTTTTTAAATTTAAACTTGGAATTTTTAAAGTTTCTTTTTTCAGGAAAAAAAAAATGATTTGGAAGTGTCATTTGGCTACAATGGCCATATGACAGTTTAGAAGAGTAACATATGGCCATATGTTCAAATAAAAGAAGAACTTGAACTTACTTTAGTGTTTTTTTTTTTTTTCAAAAAATGCTATGCGGCATTGCAGTTTAATAAGACAATAATAGTGGTTATAACAAAAACTCCACTGTTATGTACACATTTTAAATAGAAATCAGCTTTTTTGTTGTCAAATAATTATTCGGTTTTAATTCTTTTTAAGATTGCAATAAGGCCGAAAAACTTGTTTTGAAAATTTTCCAAATTTTTTTTGGCGCAATTTTAAATAGACCTAAGAATTAAAGCCAAATTGGGGTAGTTTCCTTTTTGAAATAAGACCGAATTTCAAATTCGGTTCTATTTCGTTGGGTTGGGCGTTATTAACGTCACCCCAACATGATTTTGTCAGGCGTATTAACGTGCGAAAAAAAAGTGTGGTAGGTTTGATTGATCGAAACAGAGAAACGGTTATGTATTGATGCGAAATTTTAACTAAAATCAAAGAAATTCTTATGGGCTTTAATAAATTAAGCCTCAGATTAGTTAAGTCACTAAATGTCATAAGATAACGGCAGTTTTTATGAAAAAATTTAAAAATGCATACATATTTCGGACCTTTGCTTAAAATGGTAGAAAAGATTGAAAAAAAAAAAAACAATATTTTTATTTTTCCAATATGTTTTTGTGTAGAAAATTTAAAAGATTTTTCAAATCTGTCTTTTTCTTTCTTGTAAGTCAATTTTTAACAAAGATTTTAGGGTCCAAAGCCAAATTTGTGTTTTTACATGTAAACCCATTTTTTGATTAGAAAAAAACTTGTAGCGATCTTAAACAAACAGGGAATTAATGCCAACAAAATTCTCAAATAGGATCTTAGATCGGTTGGAATAAAAAAAAAAAAAAAAAATTCCGCTCACTTTATGACAAACCAAACTTTTTTTTTTTTTGGTATTTTGGAACGCTCAAGCGAAAACGACTTGCGGTATTTTCTTAACTCAAAATAATTTAAAAAGAAAAATTATAACTGGATAAACTTTTTATTTTACTTCAATCCGACTTCTTTCTACTGAGATATAGCCCTATAAAAACCACTAAATTTTTAAGCTTTTCCTTTAATTTTTATACTAGCGTTAATTTAACACAAAGTTTATGTTTTAACTTTTAAATAATGTATCTTAAGTGTTTTGAATTCAAAATATAATAACATACAAATCTACATTTTCAAAACAAACAAACAAAAATCATAATAAAACAAAGAATTTGCTATCGAATATCAGAAAAAGTAAAATTGTTTTTACTCCACAATTCTGTATTCGCTTCAAATAGTTTTTTTTTTCTATCTAACGTATGTATAGGCAGGTAGTTGCATTTTTTCCTTGCCTGATCAATAAGCTGATCAACAGACATAATATTCATCAGAGTGAATGGTCTTCTTGTGCGGGAAATATAAGGGTTGAAAAAGAATAAAGAAAGAAAGAAAACGAAAAAAGGCAGATGTCTTTTGGTGTTCATAAACAAACAAAAGAAAAAGAAAGATTTTAATGCAAGCTTTGAAAAAAAGCTTTTTTTTTAGCGAATTTAGATTTCATAGGATACTTTTTTCCATAAGGATGAGACATCTGTATAATTACTTGTCTGTGGCCATAGGTTGGTAACGGCCACCCCCGAAAAAGAACAGAGAAGAAAAGAGAGGCGGAAAATTCGCGTTTGCAGATGCTGCAACGGAAAACAAGAGCAGCAAAAGAAGAGCACCGGACAAAAAGGAAAAATGGGAAAAAGACCCTGCGAATGAAAAAAGACAGCATCGGCAGTTTCTCAGCTCCAATATCTAGAAAAGTATCGGGCCAAGAGCAACACCCGGCTTTACTCTAAAAGGTTGAAGCAATTAGCCTCTGGTTTCAGAACCAGGACACAGGCTCTTCGTAACAGTGGAGGAAACCTAGCCACAGAAGCACAGGGAGTTGTAAATGTTTTTAAGCAGCACTTTCAACAGCTGCTGAATGCGCAAAATGTCGAGCTTGCTAATGACGAAAGAGAAACAAGACCAGTCAATGAAGACCCAGTCCCAGTCCCCAGCAGAGAAGAGGCAGAAAGCCATCCAAAAGCTAAAAAATACAAGTCTGCCGGGTCGGATGGCATACCTGCGGAACTCTTTAAATATAGAGAAGGTGTTCTGATGAACCGCATGCACCAGGTCATCACCAAGGTGCGGGAGGAAAAAAGCATGCTCACTGACTGGTCGATAAGCTCCATTTACCCCATCTACAAAAAAGGCGATCCGATGTCATGCGAAAACTACAGAAGCATATCCCTGCTTAATGTTAAAATCGTATCCAACGTACTGTGTGAGTGTCTTAAACCGTTCTCCAAAACAATAACCGGCACGTGCCAGTGGGGCTTTAGACTGGGCAGAACAACGATAGAAAAAATATTCACACTGAGGCAGATCCATCTTTTCTACGACTTTAGGGCTGTGTATGATAGCATCCACCGGCAAGAGCTTATGATGGAAATGTCTGAATTCGATATCCCAAAAAACTGATCGAGTATGGTTTTTTTTTTGAATAATAAACATATACTCAAGGGGTGCTATACACAGTGAGTGCTTTAGGAAAGTGGGAAGGGGTTGGAGAGGAGGTGCCGTTGTACATTGGTCTTAAATTCCTGAGCACTGCAATGATCGGGAAAGACAGAGTGTTGTTGCAAGGCTAAGGAACGATTCTCTATACTTGAGCGTACGACCGAAATTGGGCTCGAGGGTAAACTGATGGGCATTACTGGAGGCGCGGATAATTCGGTTGAATTGTTTAAGGGGTGGAACGCAAATGGCTATTTTACTTGAGCAATTACCTTAGAAGTAATGGTAAAACAAGGAAACACGAAACGTTACGTGAATGAGTTAGTGATGCCTCTGTCACCAATCATTCTAACTGCTCTTTTTTGTATTCCATCCAAGAGGCTTAAGTAAGTAGCTGGAGCACCAGCCCAGAGATGTGATTAGTACTCAAGCTTTAGACGGATATAGGTTTTATAGATAATAGCCCGATCAAACAGGGACACAAATTTCTTCCACCGTCTTAAGAAACCCAAATATCTTTGAAATTTTTGTCGACATCGCGTATGTGCTCGGTCTACAGGAGATGGTCAGTGATGCACATACCGAGAATCTCGAGATGTTCGGTCTCATTGATGTAAGTGCCACTCATGGACAGCGGCAAGGGGGGATATATCTCGCTTCAACGATACAAGACAGCATTGAGTTTTCGAAGCATTAAACTCTACACGGTTTTTATTTCCCCATTGAACAATGCTGTTTAAGTCAGAGTTTAATGAGCTAATCATATTTTGCCGTTGCAGTTCCACATCCAAAGAGGAGGGATGTGAACCTGGAAACGAATATGAGAATCTAAGGGTAGGTACTATCGTCAGCGAAACAATTTATTGGATTAGAAGTAACAGACAAGAGATCATTAATAAAAATGAGAAAGAGGGTCGGAGACAAAACAGAGTCCTGGGGCACACTAGCATTTATTTTGTGAGCTTCAGACTTCAATCCGTCCAATACAACTTGTATTGAACGGTTAGAAAGAAAGTTCCTAATCCAACGAAGAAGGGATTCATCGATACCGAAGGCACTCTATTTCGATAAAAGAGCAAGATTCCAGAGCAAGGATGCAAGAATGAAATATCAAGTGCAACAATCTTACTTTCTCCATAACGATGTAAAGATTTGTTCCACTGTTCAGTGAAATAAACCATCAAATCACCAGTGGATCTGTTGCTGTTAAAGCCGTACTGCCGGTCATTAAGAAGCTTTCGGTCTTCGAGATATTTCTTGAGCTGATAGTTTATCAGCGTTTCCATGACCTAAGAAAGAAGGGACGTTAGTGCAATCGGACAATAATTGGAGGAAGATTCGCCGTTTTTTGGAATAGGCTGAACAAATGCTGATTTCCAACTGCTCGGAACGAGTCCAGAAGAAAAGGATCGATGGAAAAATTTACGAAGGGACTTTGCCAGCGTGGAATAACACCTCTTCAAAACAATAGCGGGCATAAATTTCATACCTATATTTTGCCATGCTAATGTTCTTATAAACTGTTTCGAATGTATCTCGAGTTTTGGTCAAATAAAGAATTTGTAATAATAATGTAATAATACTTGTACCTTATTCCAAATCATATCTCTGCAGCAGCACCAAGACTTTTATTTTAAATAGCTGGAATCCATTTGAAATTGAAAATTTCAAAATCACATATTGTTGCCCTTTTTCTCAAGGTATTATTCGCATTATTTAAAACATTCTCAATATAAACTGTACCAAGAATATCAACACAGCGAATAGACAGGGAAAAATCAAACGTTATTAAATCCGCCGCTGGCAATATCTTAGAGCTTAGACAAATGTGGAAAGATTTCTTACACAACGTCTACAAACTCTCTTATTGCTCTATTACGATATAATGGAAAGACTTTGATTTAATACATATATAAACATATAAACACACTAATTTTAACATTTAATCATTTAACATTATCATTTAATGTACAAAAGTTAATGTTTCAGCCAATGGTTTTGTCTAAGATTGTTATATGTGGTAAGCATTAAGGAATCTTAATAATATTTGTGTTTACAATTTTGTGTAATTTTTATGATTAAATATTTATTTTTAGTGAAGAACTTAAGGCAAGAAATGTGAGGACTGAGGAACATTACTCAAAAGTGCTAAAACAGTTGTTGTGCCAGGGCCGTAGCTTTATGGTTATGAGTGTTGACCAATGTCTTATATGTTTTTATTTCATATTTTATGGTTACTGACACGTGCGAAGTAATAGTAATGCTTCTAATTCAGCCATTCGTAATCGGCAAAAAATGTTGTGTCGCCTCAATTCCTTAAGGCGCACTTTAGGAATTGTTGAAGAGAACAAGCCATTTGTTATTAAAACATTATTCTGTAATAAGCGTTCTTGACCATTATTATATATGTGCTTAAAATAACCATATAGAGTGTATATAAGTAAAATAATTAATTTAAACTCTTAACTATTGCTTGTGTATACAATTCAGTTCTATCCATTATGAAATCACAAGAAGTGATTAAAAACAGCAAGAATTAAAAGCAGGTACATAATAGGGAGAGCATTAATCTTAGCGCCCGTTCTTCTTTTAAATATCTATTATATCTTGAGTTGGTAAATTATAAACATTTTATTTCATTTATATTTTCAGTTAGTATCCGAAATTCCGACCGGAATCAATAATTAAAATCAAAACGGGTGTTGAACATCACTTACCTCGTTAAACTTATATTTTCAAGTAAGAAGAAAGTGCAATTTTAATATGAACAAATGTCAGGAACTGTACTGATACATATTCTGATCCGGAAAAATATATATATTTTATATCTATGAATAAGTATATGTGTGAGGCAGCAATCTGATCAATAAAACCTT
The DNA here is from genome assembly GCA_920937365.1 of Sphaerophoria rueppellii. NCBI lineage: Eukaryota > Metazoa > Arthropoda > Insecta > Diptera > Syrphidae > Sphaerophoria > Sphaerophoria rueppellii. Next base: position 53,922,361 of record CAKKXW010000005.1, read on the forward strand.
CTAAGCATCTTTGTCATCAGCGAGTTCAGAAGGTAAATAAATACATACTTTTCTAGGGAAAGCTAAACACTTCTTTTTTAATTTAACACAATAGCGGAGACGAATCATTGTACTTGGCGTAACAGCTGATTTACCAAGATCTTTACTGGAATACGGCGTTATAGAATTCTCACCGTGAACGAACAGGAAGCCCCAATGGCCGTGTCAAGCCCGGATTTGTCCGAGGTAGACCCAGCCATGAAAGTGAGTACAACTTATGTTTTAATAATTTATCATACAATGTCGCTCATCACAATAAGTTAAATGTTTTGAGTTCTTGCTAATTCTTTTTATTCAAATGAATTGTACCAATCTTTATTTTAAATAATTATGTCGAAAGTGCATCATCGTATGCTTCAAAACAAATTCATAAAAAAAAACTGGGTCTAAAATTTAGTGTTACATTATGTACAGATAATTAATTCTAATTCTCCAATAAATTAAGTTCAAATTTATAAGATCAGCATAAGTTTGCTCTGTTTTTCGTCAAGAGCAAGTTTGGCTCCTGTTTCGAACTAACTATTTCTGATTTGAAAAATTTCGAACACAAATATTATTACTTTTTTTTTTATTTACGTCACGTAATATTAATTTTCCTGTAAATACTGAACAAGTAATTTTCATATAAGGTCTGTTTAATGAATCTGTTCCACATAGAAAATAATATAAAAGATCCCAAAAGTATTCTTGCCTCCATTTATGTGTTCCAATTCCATGAAAAAAAACATTGCCCGAAACTGATCTATAATTTGTCATTTTGTACAGAATGTTGTCAAAATTTCAAAAAATGTCAAATGCTAATTTATTGCCATTTTTAAAATCATTGTTTCTCCAATTATCCTGTAACGATAAAAATCGTTGTTAACCCTTCCATCCTGAAGGTACAGATCCTATACGAAAAATCTTGGATGGAAGGGTGTCCAATCAGACTAGGACCAGGCCAGGTATGGTTGGTGCCGTTTGCTTAAGCTCGCCGGATGTGGGGTGGGTTCTTTGGCCTGCCTGACCGGACTACCGTAATTTTATCATACCTGTTCAAAATTAATAAAAGAACTAAGTGACGATCAAAAAACAAAGTGAAACAAGCTAGGATAGAAATAACAACATCAAACAGACTGACAAACAATGAAATTAACTACATACATTACGTAAAAAAAAAACTTCAACGTTGAGGGTAAACAAAGAATTCCGCCACCGAATCACCTATTTCTTCTTTCAATATACGGATGCCTTTGTTGGTAATGGCACCCTTGAACATACCTCCCACCGCCCTGAGAAAGCTCCATGGCTGCCGCTTGCTCACAAATAATGCGACAGCCCCTAAAGTCAAGACTCAATCCCTCACCTGCGTGCACTCACCCGTTAAACAACCTCATGGCCCGATTGGCCTCATCAGTCACTCCATATAATAAATCACCATACCTTTGGATCCTTAGCACCTGTGCGCACACGCAACTGGGAATCTTGGGGACTGTGTAGGAGGAAGTAAACTAAATAACCATTAACAAAAAGAAAACCATCAGTGTTGTTTGTACTACAAACAAACAAACTAATATTTAACCAATTAATCACTATACTCAATTAAAAAGAAAAAAAAAACACTATCATTCACAAAAATTAAATATTAATTATTATATTATTAAATTAACTGGAACCGCAGTACAGGACTTTTGGGAATTAGAAGTGAAGGGACGTCAGGGATTTGTTTGTTTTTGTTTTTTTTTTTTGTTTTTTATTGAGACCACTTTATTTGGTTCTTAGATTCAGGGATTATTTTCTGTTTTTTTTTTCTTTATTTTTCTATTAAGACCACTATATTTTTGTTGTTTAAATAAACAGGACATTGGTAGGGATTAGGAGAATGGAACACTTATCACTTTCCTTTTTCTGGAACTTCGTTTCTCGATTTAATATTATGTAAATTTTTACTTTCACTTTATATGGGCTTGGGCATTTTTGGGCAATGTATCTAGAGTATCTTTGAATTTCTTGAGTGTCTTTTACACTATGAAATTGAACTATTAAATATCTTTAAACTGTAGGTAGGTTGTTTTTGAAAACTCCAAACAAAAAAACTTCAAACAAGAAAACTTGAAAAATGTTCAAGATATGAAATTTTATTCAATATTATTATTTATTCACATATAAATAGGAAAAATCTATCTCACACCCAAAGCACAGCAACAACGTAAAAGTAGTATCTTTTTAGAGCCAAAAAAAAAAAACATAACAAGGATATCAGAAATCAGAGCCGAGCGATTCCATTTCTTTGTTTTGTGTAAAGTGTTTCTAAGCAAAGTGTTTTGTGTTTGAATTATCTGTAGTGTATTCTGTATTATGGTACGATATTGATTATTATGAAGAGGAACTTGATTGTTTCGAAGAGTACACCTTGAAACATTGAAATTAACGCGATTAAGGACATTTTACGCATCAATATCTCCATTTATAACTTTGAAAATAAACAAAACAACATAGAACATCAAGAGGTGGTAAGTCAATTAGTTTAAGTCTGGAATGGTAGGTAGGTAGATTTATTGTATCTTGCCAGCCAACCTAATCCCCTAAGAGCAAAACGCAAAAACCTTTTTTGAATTTAGTGAATTCTGTTTATAAAACAATTGTGATGAGGAAACCATACCTGACAAGCATACTAAATAACTGGTCTAACAAATGAAATATAAAGTTGTTTAATAACATAAGGGTCGAAAAAATGGTGAGAGTCTCTCTTTATCCAACCTAGTAGTGAATTTGCTTTAGCGCAAATTAGGCGAAAATGATGTTTAAAATCCAGTTTCTTATCAAATAGCACTCCAAGTACAGTAACTTCCTCGACAATAGACAAACTTGAACAAAGAAAACTGTATTCATGTGTAAAAGTCGAAAACTTACGGGTAAAGCTGCTTATAGCTTTACATTTTTTGAAACAGATTTGAAAATAGTTACATCTTCAGCATAGATTAAACATTTAGAATATTGAAATACAGAAGAGAGGTCGGTAATGAATAATGTGAAAAGAAGTTGGCCCAGGTGGCTACCTTGAGGATCACCAGAATTTACAATGAAACATTGAGACTGAAAATGTTCAAAGCGCACTGCATTTGATCTGTAGCTTAAGTATGAATAAAGCCAGATTAAAAATTTGTTGCTTAATCTCAATTTATTCAGCTTTTTAAGTAAAATTCTGTGAGAAAACTTATCGAAAGCTTTGGTAAAGTCAGTTATAATGCACATCATTTGTCTTTTTTTTTTATTAAAAGCGGTTATACAATGCTCTGTCAATTCAGTTAAAAGAGTTATAGTAGATCGTTCATCAAAAAGTCGTGTTGATTTGCAACAATCAAAGATTTTGTCCAGAAAGATAGTGTTTTACAAATAATAGCTTCAAAAAGTTCTGGAATTACTGATAGCTTGGCTATGGGTCTATAGATTTTGATTTCATCTTTTTTGCCTTCTTTGTGTAAAGGAATAATTAAAGACATTTTTTCAAACCCGGGGAAATTACCATGAAAACAAATAATAATTAAAAAGAAATGACAATGGTACACATAAGTGACTTACACACTTTTTTAGGACGGAGACCGGAGTACCATCTGGTCCAGAAGAGTCATTGTCAGCTAAATCAGATGTAAATTTAACAATATCGTCAATGCTTATGTCAAAATTTATATCAGTCCAGTCCAGAAAGAATAAGTGTTCAAATAGGTGCAGTGAATTAACGCCCATGGCATTAACGCCCGCGAGTGTTAATTCCAAAAACAAACGGAATTTACCACGCGGCTGTTAATTCCTTTTTGAATTGGATATAAGTCCCACCATAAAAAAGAATTAACGTCCACGGGTGCTAATGCCAATTGGAATTGGCACTTAGACCCGCGAGTGTTATTATCTTTTGGAAGTGATCATTTCACCCTCGGGTGTGAACACTTGCGCGAATTTCATTACACTATGATGGGTCATTAGTCTAGAAATCAATCGGAATTCAGGGCTTCCGAATTTCGCGTTTAACCTCAAACATTTTGTAAAATAATAAAATAAGTGACAGTTTTTACATATTTTCAAGGTTTTTCTGTGCATAATGGCTGAAACATACCGCATGCAGCATGCTCTAACTCTTGTGACGTTAAGAAAACATTTTCCAATGCAAACGTCTGTCTGCACTCTGGGATGTCAAAGTTCGGTGAGGGAACGTATTCTACAAGCAAAGTATACTTGAAGCTAATATCATCTTATTGCATCTATCTGCCAACTTATATAAGCAAGAGGCAGTGCCCGTGAAAGATGAAATAAAAACTATGGGTCCAGGTAGGACTCGAACCCACGACGCATTTAGTTGCATTTGATGTGTATACATACAGGAATTTAATTTTTTTGTTTATTTTTTTAGCATGCACCATTTGGGACTTTTGTCCCATAAAAAGTAGAATTTAATTGGGACTACTGACCTACCATAGTGGGTAAATAATCCCTTAATCGAATTCGGCACTGATGACCCTCCATAGTTTGTCAGAAGTTCCGAAAACCATTTTCGGGACTTCTGACTTCGGGACGAGTTTCCCTGCGCCAAGTTTCTAATCAAAACTGAAAAACCGAAATAAGGCATTTATTATTAAGTAAGGCATTATTTCTATGTTGCAATGGAAATAATTTCCATAAGAAATGGAAATAAGGACCTATGCGGCCTTGTTTTGTCGGGAGTTATTTAACGTCACCATATTAAGGTATTGCGTTTTTTTAAATTTGTTTCACATGTGGGTCTTATTTCCAATCAAAATTGGAATTAAAGCCCACCAAAAAAAGGAATACCCGCGGGGGTTAATTCCTTTTGTTTTTCGAATAAACACCCGTGGGTGTTAATACCATGGGCGTTAATGCACTGCACCGTTCAAATGATTAGTCAGCTGATCATTTTCGTCAAAATTATCACAGTTTGAATTGTTTTCATAAGTATCACAGTTGTATGCGCTTTGAAAAAGTCGGAAAAAGTTGAGTTATTATCGAATGATTATGAACTTGTTCATTATCAAAGTTAAAAACTGCAGGATATTGACTTGATCTGTTTTTAGAATTAATATTATTTCAAAATGACTTCAGTTCTTTTTTTAAATTATATTGAATAATGTTTATGTAGGAGAAATATTTTTGCATAGAGACATTAATAAAAATTACTCTTGCCTCATAAAAATGACAAAATCCAATATGAGCCGAGATTGTCTATAACGATTCCATCGATTTATTGTCCGAATTCCGTTTTCATACCCACATGGAGAGGAGGATTTACTTTTTACTGATTTAAAAGGTACTGACATTAAAATACATTCAAATTATTTTTCATACAAATTAGAAACCATTAAATCAATATTGGAAAGACAATTTAAGTAAGACCAATCAATTAACGGCAATAAGGCTTTTTATAGTCATTTTTTTTTTTTTAAGTTTAATTTGAAAATATTTTCAGAAAAGAAGATGAAATTGGGGGCTTGTGTAATGATCGATCCTAAATGAAATGATAAGTGATGGATGGTCAGACCCTTCGTTGACAATTGGTTCAATCGATTTTTCAACAGTGCAATCAGTATTTATTGTTGGGAAGACTAATAAGTGATGCGCTTCCAAATACATGTACATTGATGTACATTGTTACAGTAAAAATGTTTTTCTTTGGGAAAATCAGCTTTACACATATAAATTCTTCGTTTTCAGCAAATGGGACATTAATTAAAAATGACACAAAAGAGGATCTCACAGCAATTGTGATTCCACCTCCAATGGTGGTGATATTTGGATCGGAGTGCCGATCTTGTCCTTAAACATGAAACAAAGAATCGAATTATTCTGTTTCCTTTATAATAAAGGAGAGCCAAGTTTCCACTAAACATATTACGTCTGCTTTTTCCTGGTGTTCCTTCCAAGTGAGGAGGGGCATCATCGCATCACCATCATGTACATGCCATAGTAAATCACCCATTCCGACATTGCTGACATCAGCATCAATAATGAACGGTTCCCCCGGAGTCGGGTAGGTCAGCACTAGTGCATTACACAATCGTTGCTTGAGTTCTTGAAAGCTCTGATCGCCCCACCTGACCATTTAAACTGTTTTTCCTTTTCGGTTAGCTCATGTAGACTCTTGGCAATACAAGCAGAACGCCTATAGTAGTTGGCTAGACCCAGATAGCTTCGGAGTTGATGTTTGTATTGCGGTGTTGGCTAGTTCTTCACGGTATCAACCTTATCAGGATCCGTCTTAACGCCTTGCGATGAGATGATATGTCCCAGATATTTCACTTCGGCTTTGAAGAGTGAACACTTTCCTGGGTTGAGCTTGAGGAGGGCTCCTCGAGGTCTTTGAAACATGACTCTCAGATTTGTACAGTGTTCGTCAAATGTTTTCCCGTATACGATAACGCCATCGAAATAGACCAGGCGCTCAAAGTAGGGATGTAGAAATGAAAAAAAATGTCGATATATATCGTATCGATATTTAAAGAAATATCAACATCGCTATTGATATTTAAAAAAAAGTATCGATATATCAATTTATCGGGAAAATATGACAAGAAATTATTTTACTTATTCTACTTCAAATTCAATCATCTACATTACTAGATAAATAGCTTATAGCTTTTTATCAATAGACATCGTTTTAAGATAAATTAAGAACTACGATATAGCATATGAATAATTTATTGATCAAACCAATATTTATTTGACACAGCCATTAAAAAAAACTTTGGTTTACATATTCGGCTCTAAGTCGACTTTAATTATTTGGTACTGTGAGATTTGCAGCAGATGCCACTCTCTCTGAGTAAACCGAGGATGCAGGCGCTATCAAATATTTCGGAGCTATGTCTGAAAGGACCTGGTAGGACCTGTCTTCAGGATATTGGGATATCTGTTTAATGAAAAAAGGGAGAGCCCATATTAGTTCAATCGACTTTTCTGCAGCTCGTAATACGGTGATAAGTAGCACCAACTAAATCGACCATGGGCTAATCGGCGCAAGCCATGCCCACTGACTGTTCAATAGCTCCATATGTCCCATCTACAAAAAAGGCGATCCAATGTCATGCAAAAACTACCGCGGCATATCCCTGCTTAATGTTGCATACAAAATCCTATCCAACGTATTGTGTGAGCGAACCAAGTTCAAGTCGAAACGCACCATCTTTTAATCGATCTCAAAACTGCTTATGATAGCATCCACCACCAAGAGCTTATTATGGCGATGTCTGGATTCGGGATCCTTAACAAACTGATCCAGTTGTGCCGCATGACGCTAAACAATACGCAGTGCAGCGTGCAAATGAGTAACAGATCATCCGATTGGTTTCAAACATGCGTAGGGTTAGAAAAGGAGATGTGCTGTCATGTGATTTTTTCGAAATAGTCCTGTAGCAGATAGCGTTCAAGGCAGGTATGAGGACGAAAAACACCATCTTTAACAAATCCACAGCTTCTAGGCTATGCGGACGACATTGACATCATCGGTCGATCCAAGAGAGCTGTAATTGAGGCCTTGACATCGACTGAAGAACAGGCGAAACTCGTTGGTCTTGAAATGAATGAGGACAAAACAAAGTACATGCTATCCACAAACAAAGAAACGTCTGTCCACCGCCTAGGAAAAAACGTCACTGTGGGTAGCAGTAATTTCGAGGTAGTGAAGAAGTTCACCTGTCTTGGAACATCAATCCCAAAAATGGCACTGCTGCTGCTTCGGTTTGACAAAAAAAAACTGGATTCAAAACTCCTCACTCGAAAGACAAAGTGTCTGCTATCCAAAGCTTTGATTTTACCAGTCGTTCTCTACGGCGCCAAGTGCTGGACGAAGAGTAAAAAGGGGAACTGATCCTGGGCACTTTCGAAGGATTTTCGGCCCCGAATGCGACGATGGCGAATGGAGACGGAGGTTCAACCGAGAACTGTACGAGTTGTACCAAGATGTGGATGTAGCCCAGAAGGCTAAGAGAAGACGACTACATTGGCTCGGCCACATTGAGCGAATGGACGACAACGCTCCAGTCAAGAAAGTCTTCTCATCCCAGTCCCCAGGTACGAGACGGCAAGGAAGACCGAACCTACGGTACAAAAACCAAGTGACTGCAGATGTCAGAGCGCTTGGTTTTGGCGACTGGAGAGGGCATGCGAGATTCCGATTCCGATTCCGGCTGAGATCCTTCATAGATTGTGAGCCGGATAAGCAACCATATCAGTTCAATTTAAACTTTAATCGTGTGGGATAACTGGTCGAAAGCTTTCGAAAAGTCAGTATAGACATAATTTACTTACACCACACTCCAATAAGTTTAAGCATTTGTTCACAAAGACAAGAAGGCTTGTGACCGTAGAACGTTTTTGCAGGAATTCGTGTTGCCGGCTAAATGCCAACGAATCATACACAATTTGTTCAAACAGCGTTGGAATGCATGACAATTTGAATATAGGTCTACAATTTATGATATTAGTTTTATCTCATTCTTAAACACTGAAGTTAAAAATGTATTCTTTCAAATATAAGGAAACATTCCTGTTTTCAGGGACAACTCAAATAATATGTTCCTTAGAGGAAGAGCTAAAGCAGACTTGCATTTTTTTTAAACAGTAGGTTGAATGCCATCTGGACCACTTGATTAATCTTCTATAAGAAGTAAAAGAAATTAAAATATTCTGTCACTCTCTATTGTAATGCTCTCAGTTGCATGTTTGTGAACTGAAAAATCATTAAGTCCTTAGCTAGTGATTGACTTATGAATTAAAAACCATTGAATTCACAAGCAAAAAAGTGAATTATGAGTTAGAATTCATTTTATTCAAAAGCTTAAAAGTGAATTATGAATTAAGGTTTCTTTAATTCACAAGCTAAAAAGTGGATTATGAATTAGAAAACAAGCCAAAAAGTGAATTATGAATTAAAAACAAGCTAAAAAGTCAATTATGAATTAAAAACAAGACAGGAGAGACGAGGTTTACAGGGTCGGCTAGTTTAAATTAAAAAAAAAATTAGTACGACCTCGGTGGTCCACATGACTAACTTCCCAGTCAGCTCGATTTATTGGTCGTCTCATTCGTGCGACTTAGCGCGCGCCGTTAGACTATTGCAGTCTATGGTCTGTAGAAACAAACCAACGACTATTTATGATCTTCAAAGTCTGGACTCCGGCAAGCGTGCCCGTGCTGGGCATGCAAAAGAAGTCGAGTATAATTCATAATGACATTGCACATTGAATGTACTTTCGCATAAAAATAAAATTTTATTGATATCTAAAACGGTTCTTGTTTTATTTAAAAAAAAAAAAACTTTTGTATCGCTCTTAATAAAAACCGCTTTATTTTCAAATTTTGTTAGGTTTTCTTAGTTATCTCATTCCTATTAAAAAACTGCTTGACCGAACAACATATTTTTCGTATTGAAATCAAGCCATTCTTTGAAGCATTTAAACACATGCGCAGCAAACCATCAATTTTGTCACTGAATAAAATTGTTTAAGAAATATTAATTACATTGTTAAAAGTTTATTCCAATTATTGGTTATTTTATTATAACCCCATTGTGACAAGTTTGAAACAAAGTGATTGTTGAAGCTCCATACGTATGTTATTGAGAATCTACTTGTTTTGTAAATTTGTTTTTTTTATATCTAGCATCAATCTTGTTTGTGTTTTATGTTTCAATGAAAATATTTTATATTCTCAACTCTTGTTCAAACTTCAAATACATCGTTACTTAAGAGTTGTGATTAGGTGAAAAAGATAATAGTTAAAAAGTTAATAAAAAAAAAACATTAAATAAACAAACGTTGGTAAGTTTGCTTTTTATTTGTTTGTTAAGTCAAAGAATTTTAAGTTTTTGGGTTTAATTCAGATTATGGAAACAAATAATGAAGATTCTGTGCGGAGCTAATTTTTTCGGGGCATAAATGAAGAAAATTCTGCAACCTTATGTACTAGTAATAGTACCAGTTCATCGGAAACGTTGGAAGAAAGAAATCTTCTAAAAGATTGTTGCAAGACGAGCTATCTGGATGGACGTTTTTTAACGGTTGACACCAAGAAGTCTATCTCGAAGAGTAAAATAATTGCAAACTGCAAAAACTCTCCTAAAGTGTTATCTGTGAATGTCAACGTATCATTTGATTTATTGCGGCATTTCAAGGTTGGTTAAAACGCTTTCGTGGTACATTTCGTCGCTTTTCTTACTCAACCTCGTATCTGCAAAATTTTGATTTTTTGTTTTTTCCGGATTTGGCATCCCTTCTTTCTGTTAAAGTTGTTAATATGAAACTACTTTGAAATCATTGATATGAAATCACTTTGAATATTTCATATGAAGTTTTTTGTAAAATATTATAAAACATCAAATAAATTTTCTTTTCCAAATTTTTCTGTTCACGTAAGAAGTTTCGTTCTTTATTCAGAAACGTATTAAAGGGAATATTATTCAACAAGGAATAAATTCAATACTTTCCTTCTCATAAGTGTAACAAACTCATATCTAAATAGCTATCTTAAGTCAGCCAAAAATGACCATGCAAGTTCCTTTCATCTTACTTCCTTTGTCCTTGTTTACTGCAAGAACCTCGTAACTCGTAAGTTACGAGGTTTTCAACAATACCTTGTTACCCAAACTCGAAGATACGAGGTTGTTACACTTCATACCTTGCAAAAGCAACCTATTATATTACTGTTGTTTTGTTTTCAAATGCAGATTACAATGAAGACGAAACTTTTCTTGAAATTCTTATAAGATTACCGTAATTAGTGTGATTTGTACAAGTTTGGTTGATTTTCGTTAGTCAACAAAATCGTGTTGATAAAAGTGTTTTGTGAAGCCAAATTTATTTTCTTTATCGTATTTTCAAAGGTATAATATGTGCTTTTTTTATTTTTATTATTAAAATTTTATACTGATAAAATTCGAAGATAGTGATATTCTTAAGTACGTTACTTAAGCCACGATTTCTTTCTTAATTACGGAACAGCAATTAAATACTACAAATCGATACCCCCAGGGAAGAAATCTGGAGAGCCTTGTGTAGTAAATATCAGGGCACTCAAATACACAAATTTCGGAATGCACAACAAGTTAAACTTCGACGATGACTGGCAATTGTTGCCCCAGCGTTTTGATAGCAATGCCTCAAGTGAAGTAGAAAGACTCTACAATCATTATTTACCAATTACAAAAAGGAAAATGGATGATCTTCAGAGTTTGAAAGAACTTTTGCCAAAAGATTACCATACATTTTATGAAAATCTAGCTCATGAAGAATAATGCTCCAACACATACTTTGTTATTTCTTAAAATTGTTCTTTTCTTTTGATCAATAAATAAAAAAATCTTGGTTCCTAATGATTAGTTTTAATACAGCAACCTCGTATCTAAAATTTGCGGTAAATCGATTGCACTGGAACTCTTTATGCGGTAACCTCGCATCTGAAAATATCTCTCTCACTGGAGAGCGTAATTTAATACAGGACTGAAACACATGAAAATCATGCGTGTTGTAAGTTCAGATGAAATGGCATTTAAACATTTGGCTTAAAAAAATCATAGTACGAAATAATAAGTTTTTTCTTCCTCCTGAAAACTTATTGAAAGAGAGATACGAGGTTGAGAAAGAAAGACGACGATTTGGTGCTTAACTAGGTTGCTTTTTACATGATGTATTAAGTCTTATGGTGGATTTACACGTAATTGCATTTTTAGTTCTGCGAAAAAGAGAGATGCAAAATACAAAAATCATTCTCATTCGATAGATAGGCAAAATCAAAATGCAGACATCTTGTCAAGATCAAGATTATAGGAAATAATAGAAATCAAGATCAAGATTATGGTTAAGACGAACATGTTCATCTTTTTTATAGCATGTTCATCTGCATTTGAGGTTCCTATAACTGAGTTCAGGTCAACAGCGAATCTCACTTTCTCACCTGAACGCTAAAAAAGCAACAAAGTCTATAATTGTCAATTTTTCCGCTCGTTTGATTATATGTGAGATTGCGAAAAGAAATAAACTGAATAAATTATTGATAAACTTCATTTCGTATAGATACTACAACCAGAAATTAATGGAGGAAATGATAAATAAATGTGTTACCAAAAAATGGCTACTCTTCATTTGTCACTGGGCTATAAAAAATTATGGCAATAAAAAAAAAGAGGCATATAGTGTACCTACTACTCTTTCACTCTTTTGTATAACGACGTATATCTCACCCGCCTTACTTTTCTTGATTTTTACAGATCAAGATGATGCAGATACATGTAAATCCACCATTATTTGGCTCTTAGGGCCGGTGCACACGCGCGATTTTTTGTCGCGGCGATATCGCTGTTCTATCGCATTTTTTTAAAGAACATTTATAGATCTGAGATAGAATGGAAATTAACCTTAATTGCATTATGAAAAATGAAATATTTTAAAAATTTCATTACAGTTAAACATTTTTACAAAATTTACAATTTGAACTTTTATATTATAATCTTTTAAGATAAGAATCATAAAGCTGTTTCCAAGCTATGTTTATTCAGATTTATACTTATAAAAGAAACAAAACATTGGGCATATTTGTTTTTTTTTTTTTTTTCTAAAGACTATGAAATAAAACATGGAGACCAACCACTTCGGCACATCAGTCGGTACACGGCTGCTAAGAAGTTGACCGAGAATTATGACTACATATTTAATTAACAACATCAAAAAAGCCTTAGTAGAAGCTAAATACATATGTCTGCACGACAGTTGACGTGTGGACAAGTGCACGAAAAAAATGTTTGGGAATGAAAGCATATTGGGTAAGAAAAGACACAATAAATGTCACTGCACACAGTCTTACAGTCACCGTGCCCGACAAAAACCTTAAGTTCCTCAGGATTGTTACCATGAGATGGTGAATATGAGGGACTCTACATGTTTGCATAATATTAAAAATGATCATTTCTAATCAGCTTAACGAAGAAGACTTACGTAGAAAGTCAGCTGCCATAGCCTGCATGCGCTTTTATGGAACACATGATGACATGAACGTTGCAAATAAAATTCATGAAATTCATCAATCTTTTAGATTGAATGACAAAAATAACGGCAACAATTACAAATAATTGTTCCAATTTTATAAAAACTTTTTTAGAGTTTGGAGTCAATAGTCTTGAAACTTTTATGGAAGGTAATATTTTTTCTGAATAATACACAATTTTTGAAAATCTTGAATTTTGTTTAATTTGCTAATTGGTTTCTTAAGCATTTCAACCTTTATATTGTACCTTAGAATATTACTATCGTAGCTCGTATATTCGTATATGAAGAAAATAACAAAACAATAAAGCTTACAAAACTAATAAATTTTCCACTCGTCATACCCAAGCCACTCGTCATATCTAAGCCGCTCGTTATACCCAAGCCACTCGTCATACCCAATCCGTTCCCATTTAGTAAAACAAAGCTTAAGTAGTTTTTTTTTTTTTTAATGTTGTACGCTCTGGAGAGTTAGTCGATATTTTGCCATATAAAGCTCAGCACTTGATTCGACTTATAAGCTTCCTCATAAAGGAATTATAAAATAATAAAAACTATGTTTAAAATTTATTATAAAATAAATAAAATTTAAAAATTTAAAATTGTTAAAATAACACTTTTAATTTATATGTGTAAGTAAATTGTGGCTCTAGGAATTGATTTAAAATTGTTTACAAAGTTTGAATAGTTAATTATGACATCCACCCTTTGTTTGATTTCGTGAGGTTGATAGCTCATATACACGAATTTAATTTTAAATTGTCACTTCTGAAACCTCTGTCAAACAAATACAATATTTTTATATCATTTTCTTAACTTTTCTTTTGGATAAACAAGCTTGTTATATGGTCTTTCTCTTTGGTTAAACCTTAAATAGTATACAGAATCTTCAGATAAATCAATGTTGATTTAATATTTCTCCTTTTGATAGCTTATGATTCTAAAATCTGGGGCTGAATTATGGCATTCGTTATCGAATAATACGGTACTGAATTGTGTGTCGTTGGCATTACCTCTCACGATATCGAGCTATGAATCGAGCTTTTAGTACAATAATTTAAATTCACTGCTCAGCTATTGTAATTTCATCCGACACACAAACACCTCACTGATGGGGCAACTTGCTAATAAAAAACTAAATTTTTTTCTTTGAGTTATCTTATTATGAAATTGTTAACCAATCTCGTCTTTTGTTAACAGTCAAACTGTGTCTTTTCATAAAAAAAAATAAATATTTCTGCCTTCGATATTTCCCTCAAGTTTTGTTTATTTATTTGTCAAACCTCTCAAAATTCCTTCAAAACAAATAGAGACTCGATAAAACTACTACATTTTTGTATTCTTAAACGATACGTGATCTATCAAATGTCTTAATCCCAAGAAGGTTACTCGTTCGTTCGATAACTGATGAGACTCACTCACTCGATAACGGATACCGTAATTCGGCCCCAGCTCCCATTTTCTTATAAGAAAGATTAAAATGAAAAAAAAAAATGTGTTTTCAGATGATATGTCATGTCCATTCCAAATAAATGAGGATGAGTCAACACAGCGACAATAGTGATGTTGAGGAAGACAACATTGAAATGAGGAAAGTGATCTTCTCATGGCAAATGAGCCTGTTGACTTATATCTCTCTTATCATTTCCAATGTGCCAGTCACACACTAAATTTGATCGCGAGCATATATATGGCACATAAGGCCATAATGGAAAATGCGGCTTTAAAGTCCGTACACTTTGGTGTTATAAAAAAATGTGAGACATTATGGAAGTGCTTACCCTCGCCGAAAATAAGAGAGCAATTGCAGACATTTTTCGGTTGTTGATTGAAAAAACCCGTAACAACGCGCTGGAATAGTTTATACGATTGCTTGGAACAGTTATTCCAGCTAAAAAATAAATTGCTGGACTGGGAACTCATAACAATTTCCAGCAAAATTCCCGTTTTTTACGAAACAGATTTTGAGTACATAGCCGTCTATCTAAAGTGGTCAAAGCCTCTAGCTAAGGCAATAGACATATTGCAAGGGGAGGAAAACTGTCACTATGGCTATGCTTTTCCAACTCTGCTTGCTATAAAGAAGAAATGGGACTTACTCATAGATAAAAACCAGTTGCAATTCTTCGCTCCTATTGCGGAAAAAATAAGATCAGCATTACTATCACGATTTCACGATTATTTTGCAATAATTGATAAGGGTGAATTTGCAACAATAGCTGCAATAATTCACCCTGGATTTAAAATAACTTGGATTAACCTACTGGATACCGAAAAACAAATAAAAGTGAAGTCCTTAATTGAAAAAATTGGAAATAAACCTAGCTTTGAGGCAGCTGAAACAAGAACCAAACGATTTTTTTGATTTTGGTGATGTCATCAATAATAGCATTTTAGCCTCCCTTATGCCACAGAAATCTGAGGCTAAAGAAGTTTCGTATGAAAAAATGTTCAAATTTAGAAGACCTGAACAATTTTCATTTGGTAAACAAATTATTTGTAAAATATAATACAGCATTACCGCCTTCTGCCCCATTGAAAAGATTTTTTTTCTATGTAACAATGCTGCATTTGCCTTGAAACAATAAAATAAACGAACATAACTTCGAGATGAGGGTTATTTTCAAAGCAAATTCAGTGCAAAAACATAAATAAATAATAATTACAATTTGTGTTTCCTTAGTTTTTTTTTTTTTTTTAATTTTCGCTTACATAATAGTTTGTTAAATTTTTCTTTGTAACTTTTATCATTTTTGAATTATGATGTACATAATTGAATGTTTTTAATACAGTATAATAATTGTTTGACAAATATTATAGAATTAACTATTCCTTAAATAATAAATCAATTACAATTTTCATTGAAAATATTTATGTATTTCTTTTTATTTAACTACAAAAACCTTCAAAAAACTTCCTTCATATCATTCCTTATAATGGTCACTGCGGTGGATATGTACAATTTTGGGTTCAATGTACATTAATAAACTTTAATCGTCATTACAGTTTTTTTTCGTACACTAATTCTTACACCGCTCTTCAGTTTAGTTTTTTCTTTCCAATTTTGCTAAAAGTTGTAGAAGAAAGTAGCGATTCCTTGGGACTTGAATTTAGTTCATTACCAGACAAGACACGAACTCTAGTACATCCACGTTAATTTACTTTTTGGAAATGAGAAGAAATAACAATACAAATTCACCTTTTGCTTTTAATTTTGTTCTGTTTTGTAGTTATAGCGTGTGTGAATTTTCTTGCAAGCCATTTTTGTGAATCTTTGAAGCCACCGCATATCTACCAATCAGCCCAAATGAGAGACACCCGATAACGCTAAGGTTCTTGCCACGGAAAGGAACTTTGCGGATTTAAAAATATAATGCAGTAATGGGAGTGTCTACAATTGGGCAAATAGTTATGGCAACGTGCCGAGCTATAAATGTTGTCTTAAGATCTATGTTTAATTTTTCCAGTTTTCCACTCTTTAGTAAGATTTTTCCATTTTTTTTTTAGGCATTTTTTTGTGACAACTGTATTTATCATGAAAATTTTATACCAGACATAAAACCAAACGAAAATATAACCATTTTTGTTTGTAGAGACATTTTGTATATTACTACGAATGCAATGAAAATGTACACACGGGCGTATATGTTATTTTTTTTTAGATTTTTCGTTTTATATGTTTTTTTTTTTACTTTTTGTTTGTGAACCTTACGTTTTATGAATAAATTGTTATCTTGTTAATGTTAACAATCTGTACCGTAGAGTTTTTTTTTCACTCAATAATATGAAAATATTTGTCAGTCAATATTGTCAATATTCGGGTATAAAGCCTCCAAGAAAACATCTGGTTAACTTATAAGTTCACAGCTCGAAAAAATTTAATTTATCTCTGTTTCTGCATTGAATTGTTTATTCATAAGTCACTTGTTTCTAGTTCATAATTCACTTTTTAGCTTGTGGATCTAGGAAACTTTAATTCGAAATTCACTTTTTAGCTTGTGAATTAAAAACTTTAATTCATAATTCACTTCTTAGATTGTGAATTAAATGATTTCTAACTTAAAATTCACTTTTTAGCTTGTGAAGTAAATGGTTTTTAGTTCATAGGCCAATTACTGCCTTGGGAATTAAAGTAAGAGCTAAGCTAAGAAAAGATTTTAGCTTTTGGAACTCTGATAATGGTAATAAACAAAACTTGACGACACTTATTTAAATACTGAAAGTAGAGTTTGTCCAGTGCCGGTTTTTAGCACTACCAGCGCCCTAGGCGAGATTTATACGGTGCCCCCTAGCTGCAATTCAAACCCATATGAAAAAAGGAAAAAATATGTAATGAAATTACAATTTATTTGTTTCGGTGTTTTCATATATCTAATTTTTTTAGAACATGTCATAAGTGCCGTCAGATCGTTTCCAAAAACAAGTAGAGTTAAAAGTTAAAAATCCTACATCTTCATGTCGCATCTTTGATGACGAACATCAGTATCGCAACGTAAGAACCGTCTGATTACTGCGTCTCTTTGTTTTAAAATAATTGGAATAACTCTTTTAGGTGCGTGCAACGACTTAATGAATAAGAATGAGCTGTGTGTTCCGTTCCGTCAAAAATAACATCAACTCTCTCTAATTTAAACGTAAAAAAGAGATAGATTGAATGCATTGTGGGGAACTGTTTAGATAACACTACTACACATAATTATACATAGTAAAGCTTACATTAACTTACCTGTAGAACAAATCACTAAGACACCAATCATTACACTAAACAATACTTACCTTACCTTACTTGATATAAGAAAACAACAGAAATAATATACTAACCTTATAACACTTACCATAGCACATGCACCCACATACCTCAAAATAACTACTTCAAAAAAAAAAAAAAAACGGAACTAAAAACAATTTACACAACGTTGGAATAACAAAAACAACAATAAAAAATGTGAACGACTGGGTCGTACGAACTTGCTCCTGCATGCTAAAACTAAATATGTATGATTACTTAAATTGCAAAAAGTAGTGTTAAAATAAGAGATATGTATATAAAATAATTAGAATTTATTAAAAAAATTAAAATTTCGAAATGTACCTCGTATATACATTTCATTCCAAAAATTTAAATGCCGAACAAATTCAAACCTTATTCTTGATTTATTGAATTTTTTTTTTTAAATTAATTTTTTATATATACAATTTTTCAAAAATATCTTAAAATTAATTTGGGTTTGCAGTTTTCAAGACCATGTAAATATACATATTATGCTCTAATTTGGATTTTTAAAATTGATCCGTTTTTGAGATACAGAATTAAAAAAAAAAGTTAAATTTTTTTTTTTTTAAATCCAAAAAAAAAATTTGAAATTTTTTTGAAAACAAAATATTATTTGAACAATATATACGTACTTTCGACAAAAAACTTACGCTGATCGGTCTTTCAGTTTTCGAGAAAATCTAATAACAAAAAAACGGTTCTATGGGAGATACCGTTTTGGAGCAATACAAAATTTTTTTTTACATAAAACACATGAATGTTGAAAAAATTAAACTCGAGGAAGTTTAAAAAAAATCGTTCGGGCCGTTTTTGTGAAAAAAAAAGTTTTGGTTTTTGGCCAAAAAAATCGTATGGTGACTACCCTAAATGTTGATCTTAAAACAAAAATAAAAAAAATTGGGATGACTTTTTGCTCAGACTTCTAATTTCCAAATTTGAAGTCAATCGGACCAGTAGTTAAGCCTGTAGATGCCTGTAAACTTTCCGACAGACAGACAGACGGAATCGCCGGACCCACTTTTTTCGAGATCTCTATCATTGTAATATCATATCTCATCCTCATCTCAATTTTTTTTTTACGAATTCAATTGTACTTGCCATATATTCTATATGTCGCAAGTAAAAAAATTGAGAGGAAAGAAATTTTTTTTCTAAGCAGATTGAATTATTAAGTGTGTTTTGGGTGTTAAATTAGTTCATTTAAAATCGATTTTTTTTCCCCTAATTTTATGAATTGTGAGATTTTGGAAATTCTGTTCTGAAGACGGTACAAAACTCAATTCATACATAAGTACCTACCGCTACCGTTTACTAAATTACAAGACTCAAACAAATATAAACAAAACTGAAAAGTTTTTCCTCCTGACAATAGTCTTAGTCCAGAAATAATATAATAAAAATTGAGAATGTCGATTAGACATTTTATAAATGTAAAAAATAAGTCAACCGAATCATCAAAAACAAATTGGTGAATTCTAAACTTGCTTACTTACTAACCGGAAACCAATCTATGAAAGATGGCTATTGTTGCGAATTCTTATATCAGTTGAATTAAAATAGAAAAAAATATACCTTAAAGAACCCAAGAAACAAAAAAAAACCAAAATGCCCTGGAAGAAGAAAGAAGAAAAATAGGTGCCGTGCAATAACGCCCGAGCGAAAAAACGCCGAATTTCGAAATCCAGCCTAATTTCACTTTGCTGAAGTGAAATAACCCGAATTTCAGCATTCGGTCTTATTTCACTATGCGGGAGTGAAATAACGCCGAATACCGATTGAGAAATAAGGCCGAAAGATAAAAAACAAAGAAGCCGGTTTAATTTAATTTTTGCAAAGAGCAATTTGGCTGTGCTTAACGCAAAATCAACTGTAGAACAAAATATACCGGCTATTGTTGGTCAGATTTTATTTTAATTATGGGATGAAAAAAAGTTTAATGAGAATCACTTAATTTATTTGTACTTGTCAATATTAGGTTCGTTCGCGTACCCTCCAAAAACAGTCCAATTTTACGAAAAATTACGAAATATAACCAAATCCTGTTCGCGTACTCATAATTTTGTTCTTTTTAGTAAAAGAGAGCGCTCACGTGAGAGTAAAATATTTCCCCAACCTATGAATTTTAGCCCAAGAAATTTCTTTGGGCTGATTTGTGAAAAGTTTCAAATTTGTTTGAAAATAGCAAATAAATAAATAAATTCAAATTTAAAGTTTCAATTTTTCATACAAAAAAACGTGATAGTTAAAATGTGGGTAAAATTTGTTGTTTTTCCGTTCGCTAACTTTTTTGTAGTTTTGTTTTTCTGTGAGACAATCCTACCCCCACTTCTTAAAATGTCTCGTTTTCCGAATTTTAGTGCAGAAAGTACGCGAACGGACCTATTATGTACAAACAATAAATTTTCATTGTACCTAAAAAAGAAAAGAAATATCTAAAATTCCTGTATGCACATAAACTACTTAACTACAGATACAAAAAACGTCTTATCAAATAAATTGGACTACTTTTGTTCATTAGGCCAGTTCCACCTAACAACATCTCACTGAGATCTCAGAGATCTCAGAGATTTTTTAGGTGGAACAAAAAATCTCAGCTGAGAGTTGAGATTTTTTTCTGATATTTCTGAGATGAAAATTTGTTGGATTCGATTTCTCACTTAGTTATTTTGACGTGACTGACATATGCACAACAACAATTTGTAAGGTAACCATTTTATCTCAATGAGAAATGAGAATTTTGTTCCACCAAATGATTTTGCCTCAGTCAAAGTGACATTGAGATCTCAGTGAGATGTTGTTAGGTGAAACTGACCTATTATTTGTTGACAAAATTTAGGTAAATAGCATTTCATTTTTCAAAACTGTTGTCGTTTTCTTTAATTTGAAAAAGCAACCACTAAACATCTTGTAATTCATTAAGGGGTTTTGGAAGCAGAAGATGCATTTCAATTATTTATTTTGAGCATCTTTTTTTCACTCTCGGCTGGAGATGATGCCGATTCGAAACATTCAAGATCAATTTGGTTTGCTAGCGGGCAAAGCGAGCGGAAAAAAAATGTATGTAGCTTTTCTTACAACCACGAAGAATTGCTACTAAAATTCCATGTTTTTGGGGTGTAACAAATGTGCAAAAACGAATCAATGCCTTTTTTGAATGCCTATGTTGCCTGGTCAGCTGAAAAATTGTTTTGTACATTATAATCACAACAGAAGAAAACTCAGCTGTAGTCTCCAAAAAGAGATTCAAGAGAAATCAATCCTTCGACAAATAAATTCAATTTCCTTGTGAAAGAAATGCGTTTAAAAAATTGCCACTTTTACGTCACGGATCAATTCTTGGGTTGTAAGAAAAGCCACACTAGCCCAAAAGAGAATCAATTTGGGGTGTTAAAATAAAACAAATTTGCGCGAAGTTTTTACTTTCACAAACCAAATTGTACCAATAATATATTTTTTTTATTTTTATTTGATCAAATTCTCAAAAAAGCCTTGATGATGTACCTAAATGTTCATTAGGGTGGTTGCAAAAAACAGTGGAACATTTTGTTTGCGCTCTCGGATTTTGCATAATAAACTACACCTAGCACCTGCACAATAGATTGAATAGATTGCGTTTTATTATCCTCACTAACCCATATGGGTTAATTTTTTGCACACAAAACAACAAAAACCTGGAACCTCGATACCTATCGGCGTTTATTTTTTAACTCTAAAATGTGTTCTAACTATGGCGGATAGATGGCGAGTGTGAGACAAAAAAGAATTTATTGCAGAAAGATTTATTAATATCAGCCATATTAACAAACAAAATAACACGTATTCCACTCTTAGCTACAGTTTTATGAAGCCATAGGATAAGAGTCAGTTCAATTAGCATTGATAAAAACAAGTTGTTTGTGGAAAAGCAAAATAAAATTTATTAGGCTTGCGTCTCGGATAAAAACATAGCCTGAACTTCAACCTTCATAACCCCAGATCGTTTTATTATCAAGAGGTAACCCATATGGGTTAGTGAGAATAATAAAACGCGGCTATTGTAATTTATCAGCAATTTGCTCGATTTTGGTGAAAAATTGCCTGATTTCGAAGAGTCGTGTATCACGCGTTAAATCCGCAAACAGTACAAGCATTACTATAAATTAAACTCAGTTTATCAATACGATCTTTGGATGTTTCCGGCATAAATGTCGAATTCCTCTATTTTTCGTACGGTCAGTCTTATGTTGGGTATTCTTCGTTTGTTGTTATACTATCTTTAACTGATTTGTATTCCATACAAATAAATCACATAGAAATTTAAACTTCTTGTTTTTTTTCGGTCTCAAGGGTGAACTGATGGGCATTCCTGTAGGCGCGGAAATTACGGTTGAATATCTTAAGGGGAGGAATGCAACGGGCTATTTAACTACAACATATAGGTACCGTTGAAGTATCGGTTAAATAGGGTGAGTCATAACTCATAAGGCATTACGCCGATATTCTAATGTTGTAAATGATTCAACGATGGTATTGTCACCAATCATTTTGATGCTCTTATTTGGATACTGTCCAAAAGACTTAGGTACGTCACTGGAGCTCCACCCCAGACGTGAGAGTTGTACTCGAGCTTTGGACGTATGTCAGTTTTGTAGTTGATTGTTAGATCAGAATGGGAAACAAATTTCTTGCATTTTCTTAAGATACCTGAACATCTGTGGTATTTTTGGCGACATCGCATATGTGCTCGTTCCACAAGAGTTTCTGGAGTTTAAAAAAAGGCGAGAGGAAGTTCGCTGAGTTTGCTTGGAAGTGTATAAATTCAGAAATAGGATGGCATTTATTATATAGTTTCCTATTGGTCTTCTCCATTGTGTGGCGGTTTTATAGTTTATGTTTGCACACACATATAAACAACTTCAAATATTTGGGACAAAGTTTTTTGAAAAATAAGCTTTCTACGTATACTAGCGTTCAAATATTATAAATGTATTATTTTTATTTTTGAACTTAACACGTTGACTGCCCACCGGTGAGTCAGAGGATTTATTATCAGGGTGCCACATGTACCACCGGTTGTTCAGGTGGTTATAGTTAAAAGTTTATTCTCTAATTTATAGAATATTGTGAAAGTTATAAAAATTCATAAATTACAGTAATGAAAAGAGTTTTATTAGATTATTAGATATTTGAATAAAACGAAGTAACAAAATAAGTCAATATTTGTTTTTGAAACATTCTATGAAAACAGAAAAATGTACATACATATAAATTCTGATTTATGTTGTATAAAATGTGTGATACCTATTAAATGAAGAATAGATCCGTACAGAGCAAAAGTGAAGACAAAAGATACTTCTTTTTTATTGTTTCGGTGCAACTACAAAAACCTTACATAAAAACATAGATTCCTTCCATTGCCTACTAAGAATGGATTTGTGACTGCCAATCGGTGTTAAAAAAATGCTTCCTTAAGCTAATATCATGTATGGAGTTTCAGCAGACAGACTAACCCAATAGTTCGTTACCTAAATTCAATCTACTTGATATCCCCCGAAACACGCGAGTTAATTGATTCGTATTTTCTTAGTCGTAAAAATAAACTTGCTTCTTTTAGTAAACAAATATTTTATTTATTTTACAATAGTTGTCATCAGCGGAAACAGAAAGTGATTCCAATGACAGTCTACAGTCAAAGGGAGATGCGAAAAAAACCCTGAAATCAAACTTCAAAAAAGCAGCGTCACCAAAAATGAACTTGGAATTAATGGCTGCTCAATGGCCTAGCCATCAGTCAGTCTTAAAACAAATTCATCCTTGTAAGTTTGATTTTTTTAATACTTGATAAATTATGTATACCTACTTATGTAGTACATACCTGCGTGTGTGTATCTATTCCATTGGATTTGTGCTTGCGTGCTTTCGCACCAAACATATACTCAGCCTTATTTATTAGATTCTCCTTATACATCTCTAAACAGTATTATAGCTATGCTATGAATAGACTCTTATGTTACGTTGAATAAATTCTTATTTATAAACATAGCATAGTTATGTTAGATCTCTGTCAAAAAAAAGTACCAAAACGATGACAGACATTTGAATTAAAAAAATGTCCATTTCTTGTCAACAGTTGATGTGTTTGAATATATATATATTTATTTTTTTTTAATAATTTGCACCCACTCAAGGGATTTTTTTATGCCAGAGACACAATGAGTGCATTAGGAAGAAGAGAAGGGGTTGGAAAGAAGGTATCGGTGTAAATTGGTCTTAAATTCTTGAACATTGTAATGACTGGGAAAGACGGAGTGTGGAAGAGAATTCCACATTCGCGTAGTACGGCAAAAAAATGATTCTCTATACTTAAGAGTACGTCGGAAGTTGGGCTCGAGGATAAACTGAAGGGCATTCCTAGAAGTGCGAGTATTACGGGCGAATTGTTTGAGGGGAGGAATGCAACTGGCTATTTCACTGGAGCAATTACCGTAAAAGTAGCGATAGAACAAGGAGAGACACGCTACGTTACGCCGATGGTACAAAGGAGTGAATGCGTCAGTGATCTCTCTATGACCAATCATTCTTACAGCTCTTTTTTGTATTCCATCCAAGAGGCTTAAGTAAGAAGCTGGAGCACCAGCCCAAATGTGGGAATTGTACTCAAGCTTTGGACGGATATAGGTTTTAAAGATAATAGCCAGATCAGATGGGGAGAAATATTTCTTGCACCGTCTGAAGAAACCCAAACATCTTGCGCCATTTTTGGCGACATCGCGTATGTGCTCGGTCCGAAAAAGGTGGTCGGTGATGCACATACCGAGAATCTCGAGATGTTCAGTCTAATTGATGCAAGTGACACTCTTGGTGGCAAGCGGGGTATATCTCGCTTGAACGATACAAGACAGCCTTGAGTTTTCGAAGCATTAAACTCTACATGGTTTTTAATTCCCCATTGTAAAATGCTGTTTAAGTCAGTTGCAGTTCCAAATCCGAAGAGGAGGGATGTGAGTCTGGGAACGAATATGAGAAGCTAAGGGTACTATCGTCAGCAAAACAAATAATAATATAATATATAAATATAAAATATAAATATAATAAGAAATATAAATATAAGAATATAATTTGTTTCATATTTTTCTTAGAAAACCTATTTTCATTTCGAAATTCTTTTTCACGACTAGTCATTATATCAAACCGTTTTTTTTAAGGTTTAGACCTTCAGGAAAGCGAATTCATATCATTCACAACACTGCTAAATTGGTATGGCATTTTTAGTTGCTGACAAGACTCAAATAAATTCCAAATTTCTTGACAGATCATGATAATATTTAATAATTTTTGTTTTACTGACGTGTGAAGTCTGACTCAGACATCTCTGACACATATGTATGTACGTATTATAGTACCTTATAATAGGCTTTATACAAAACCCTGAACGTTTGTATAGTTTATTCAATCCCTATTTAGTGTAGCTAAAACTTTGTATATAAGGATTTTCCTTATACAGGCATTATAAGTCTTAAAATAAGTCTATGCTTGATTTTTAAATAAGGCTGACCAATACCATGTATCTATACACTATATGTGGTCAAAATTTTACACTATCTTCAACAAGTCCACTCAGCTCCTAGGCTATGCGGACGATATTGACTTCATTGCTCGATCCAAGAGAGCTGTGCTTGAGGCCTTGACATCGACTGAAGAACAGGCGAAACTAGTTGGTCTTGAAGTGAATGAGGACAAAACAAAGCACATGCTATCAACAAATAAAGCAACGTCTGTCCACCGCCTAGGACAAAACGTCACTGTTGGTAGCAGCAATTTTAGGGTAGTAAAGGAGTTCACCTACTTTGGAACAAACATCAATCCCACAAATGACACCTCAGTGGAGATCCTAAGAAGAATTACCCTAGCAAACCGCTGCTGCTTCGGGTTGGCCAAACAACATCAAAACTCCTCACTCGAAAGACAAAGTGTCTGCTATACAAAACTTTGATTTTACCAGTCCTACTCTACGGTGCCGAGTGCTGGACGATAAGTTAAAAAAGGGGAATTGATACTGGGCAATTTCGACAGAAAAATTCTTCGACGGAGTTTTCGACCCGTATGCGATGATGGCGAATGGAGAAGAAGAATTGTATAAGCTATACCAAAATGTGGATGTAGGGCAGAAGCCCAAGAAAAGACGACTACATTGGCTCGGCCACATCGAGCGAATGGACGACAACGCTCCAGCCAAGAAAGTCTTCTCATCCTAGCCCCCAGGTTCGAGGCGACAAGGAAGACCGAACCTATGGTACAAGGACCAAGTGACTGTGGATACCAGAGCGCTTGGTTTTGGTGACTGAGTGCATGCGAGGACCGTTCACGATGGTAGGCTGCAGAATCTCAGTCTGAGATCGTTCATGGATTGTGAGCCGGATAAATAAGTAAGTATACATTCTTAAAATTTTTAATTGAAAGATTGTGAATTTCTATATACCTTTTTGGATTCAACGTTTCTGATTTTATTGGTTGTTCAGTAACAAATGTCTTGGATGAATTTGAAATACTGATCACTTCTTCATAAGTAGAGCGTACAGTAATATTCGGCTTCGTCCGAAAGAGAAAACTTATTCACTTTTCAAATAAAACACAAATGTACTTTATTTAAAACACTCACAAGCTTATTTATTCAAAACTTTCAATTACTACCTTCAAACACAGTGTCTTTACTTTATAGCAGTTCACATTCGAATTATTTTTGCTTCGACATCAAGCGGGTATTTATATAATCCAAATATGTTTGAAAAACTACTAGGTTCTTGTAGGCGCTGAAACTTCTCGATACTTAACGAAGTTCTCCTCTTAACCACTAGAGTGTAGGGGAAACTCTAAAGAGGGTATACACAATTACTTACAACTACAAATAAAACTTTTGCTATATAACTATTCAGCAATTAGACAGTATATGAGTGACAGAGATAAATAGTGTATACACATTTAAGTATAGAGATATAAAGAGGCGGAGTTACAAAGTGTGTACATATTACAATAGATTGACATACAAAGTAATAGAGAGGTAGGGGTATAAAGCGTATACATATTACATTGCCCCCTCCTTAGGATTGATCGTTCCGAACAAATCCATCATCCTCATCACCACTGTAGCGATGTAGCCGGTTGCTATGTACAACTTTAGATTTTCCACTGACTTCCTTTTGTATCCGGTACACGACGTCGTTGATTTTTGTAATGACTGTATATGGACCTTCCCAGTCCCGTTGAAGTTTTGGTGACAACCCCTTTTGTCGATGGGGATTGTAAAGCCACACTCGATCTCCTGCTTGGAACTCTGTTGTTGTCGCTCGTATATCGTAGCGTGTCCTCATTCGGTCACTGAACATCTTTATTTTCAACCTGGTATCGTCGTGGATCTGAAGGAGTCTTTCTTTAAGTTCATCCATGTAGTCGCCGTCGGCTTGCTGCTCCGATGTGGGACACCCAAATTTTATTTCACTCTGTAGTCTGATGTTCTTTCCTATCAAAATCTCAGACGGTGTATGGCCAGTTGAGCTATGCCTTGCACTTCGATACGCCATCAAAAACAGAGGAATGTGCCGATCCCAATCTCGCTGGTTGTCGTCCACGACTTTGCAAAGATGTTCCTTTAGGGTTCAGTTGAATCGTTCGACCATGCCATCAGATTGTGGGTGGAGTGGTTTTGTACTTGTCTTCTTGATGTGAAGAAACCCACAAACTTCCTGGAATATGTTTGATTCAAAATTCCTTCCCTGGTCGGAATGCAGCTCTAATGGAACGCCGAATCTGCTCACCCAGTTAAACACAATTTGGTCTGCGACTGTTTTGGTTTCTTGATTTGGAATGGCGTATGCTTCAGGCCACTAGCTGAAGTAATCCATGACGACCAGAATATAAAGATTTCCATCATTTGTTTCCGGAAATGCAATTCTTTCGAAGTGTGCTCCGACATTATACTGCTGCATTTGGCTGTGATTCCTTTTGTTCGGGCCTTTGGTGGCAGCACAGATATCACATTTTCGGCACCACTTCTCAACATCTTCCCTTGCATGTAGCCAGTAGAATCGATGTCGAACCTTTTCCAACGTCTTGTTTACTCCTAGAGGTCCTCCCGAAACTCCATCATGCATCTCTCGCAGAACGTCCATAACCTTCGATCTCGGCAAGACTAGCTGCATTACATAGGACTTTCCATCTGCTGATTCCCACTCACGCCGAAGGACACTCTCTTGAACATGAAGCGAGTCCAACTGTGCCCAATAGGCCTTCAGAGCCGGACTTCTGTCGGAGATATCAGCCCATTCTGGTTTTTCCTGGTGTTCCTTCCATGCGAGGATGGGTTCGATATCTGGGTCCTCTTGTTGAGCCTTCATATTCATATGAAAAGTATTTACTGATAACCATATACAGCCCGCCTAATATGTTTAAAGAAGAAAATGTATATGAATTAGATGATGCTTTGTTAAGATTTAGCTCTAACTATAATTATATACTAATTGGTGGCGACTTCAATGTCAATATTTTAAACGCTAATGGTAGTTCCCGATTTTATAATTACTTCTGTGATAAACATGGTCTCTCAATAGTTAATAATCAATGGCCTACTTGTTTCAAATCGAGTTCCAATCCCTCTTTAATAGACATGTTCCTTGCAAGCTCCAGTTTACGGATCTGCGGAAATGATCAAATTAAACCAACTTCTGAATTCATACACGATTTCATATTTTGCTCTGTTGACTTTAATGAAGTAAGATCCAACACTAGCAAGACTATTACATATAGATCTTACAGGGATTTTAACATTGAAGTTTTATTGTCAAATTTTGACAGAACCGAGTGGAACAATATTTACCATGTAGCAGATATTAACACCAAAGTAAGTCTTTTCAATAATTTGATAATTGGGCTTTATAATAGCTATGTGCCAATAATAAGAAAAGAAGTAAGACCAGCTGAATGTCCATGGTTTAATAATAATATTAAGTTATTAATAAGGGAAAGAGAGCGTTTTTACCGAAGGTACAGGTCTAATCCAAATGAATTTAATAGAAGGCAGTATAAATTTAGTCGAAATAAAGTAAACTCTGTTATTCGAAACTCCAAGCGTGCATATCTCTTACGTAAGCTAGATCCCTCTCAAAGTTCAAAAATCTTTGGAGCAACATTAAAAACCTGGGCATCAAAGAAGATAAGAAGATTCACAGTTGCAGCTATAACGTGGATGACATGGCAAATGTTTTTATACCTCCTCTGACCAGTTCGCAGGATCCAAGTGATATTTTTACTATGCCTGAAAATGAAGACCCCTTTTCATTTGAATGTATTGGTGCTCTTGAACTTTACAACTCTACTAAATCAGTAAAATCCAATGCAATTGGTCCTGATAACGTATCGCCAAAGTTTTTAAAAATAATTTTTCCAATAATAAAAGACTTTTTAATACATATTTTCAATTTTTGTTTATACTCCGGTGAATTTCCTGACGAATGGAAACAGGCTCATGTTATTCCAATTCCAAAAAAGCATAATCCTTCTAACCCAGCTGAATTTAGACCCATTAGTATACTTTCTTACCCCGGTAAATTACTTGAGAAAATAATGCATGACCAAATTCTTGTATATATAAATGAGCGCCGATTACTCTCTAAGTGGCAATCGGGATTCCGAAATCGACATAGCTGTGAATCTGCTGCAATAAAAGTAACGACAGACATCCGCTACGCTCTGGATGCGAACAATATTGGCATCCTCGTTCTTCTTGACTTCTCGAAAGCCTTTGACACTATAAATCACAATATTTTACTTTTAAAAATGAAAACGAAATTTAACTTCTCCAACTCATCGCTTAAGAGTGTTCCGGACTGAAACCGAAAATTCTTACTGCTTTAAGCGCCACCGAACTGTAGACGACAAATTTTGAACTAAATGCATCTTACTAAGAGAGAGAGAATCACCTTCCTATGAGAATCGTGACTTCCGCCAGCCGTTACTGATTTGAATTTTCAAATTTAGGTAGATTTTGCTATTTCTTAATTTTGAAATAAAATGTGTTTGATCAAAGTTTTTTCCAAATTTTTTTTATTGCTGTGTTGAGCACAAGTAAGGCTAAATAAATGAAGAGATTAAAAAAAAAAAAAATATCGCATCATAAGAAAAATTGCTTATCAAAAATACAAATTTTATTCATAGATTTTAAATTCTTTTTTGTTTAAAAAGTTAATTTTTTCTCCAATAGTTATACAGTTTAAATGTCGAATTTTATGTTCATTAAGAAATTTAAGCCAAAAATGTTTTTATTTTGATGGAATTCTCTTTGAAAAAGTACGATTTTTGGCCATTTTGGAGTTTTTGAGCCTTTACTACTGAGTAAAGAAGAACTTAATTGAAATTATGCTCCAACAGTTTTTTAGAGACAGTTTTTGGCTACACAATGACACCTTAATCATTTCAATACGACATTTAATCGCTTCACAATACCATTTGAAAAAACGCAGTTTCAGTCCGGAACACTCTTAAACTCATGTATAACTATATCTTAAACAGATTTCAAAGAATAAAGATCGAAGATAGCTTTTCTAATCCTTTTGTTATCAATTTAGGAATACCGCAAGGATCGGTTTTGGGCCCTCTCCTCTTCTCTTTATTCATTAATGATATTACCAATGTGGTTAAAAACTGTCAAGTTCATCTGTATGCTGATGATTTGGTTCTATATACGCATCAACCTGTAGATATGATTGAAGATTGTGTTAATTATGTAAACGAGGACTTACACAGCATTCAAATGTGGACTAATGCTAATAAGATGAAACTTAATCCATCTAAATCTGTAGCTATGATCTGTTCGAGATATGATCCAAACCTTCTAGATTTTCCTTTGCTAACTCTTGGTGGGGAAGTTATACAGTATGTCAAAGAAGTAACTTATTTAGGATTTAAAGTAAACTTCAATTTCAGTTGTTGTAAAGCTATTTCTGATACGATAAGAAAAATTTATTCAGGATTGCGCAGCCTTAGACACTCAGCTAGTTTATTGTCTCCTGACATGAAAAAATATCTAGTGAAAGCTTTAATACTACCATATTTCATTTTCAACGCGTCAGTTTATCCGACTCTAGACTCTGAGTGCCTACGCAGATTAAATGTGGCTTTCAATGATTGTGTGCGTTTTATTTTTAACATGCCTAGGAACGTGAGTGTCTCCCACCTGCGTAAATCAATCTTTGGTATGGAATTAAACAATTACCTAAAATATCGTCTGATACTGAAACTACATAGTGTCATCCATAATTGTTGTCCTGAATACCTAAATGAATTTCTTCAATTTGCTCATTCGCCGAGAGGATTAAAATTAATTTTACCTCGTTTTTCGTACACAATTTCAGAACGTTCATTCTACGTTACAGCAATTCGTTTGTGGAATTTGCTTCCAAACGATTTGCAGACCACTAACACCCCTTCAGTTTTTAAGCGGAAATTATTCTCACACTATTCGGGCCAATAAAAGATCCTAACATAATATTCCAATCAATTTCTCTTTTTTATTTTCTTTTTGTTTATTTTTTTATTAATTTTATTATAACTGTTTATATAGGTATTATTATTGTTATTGCTTTGATTGTATTTGTAAACTTTAATGTATAAAAATCACATTAATTAATAGATATTTATAGTAAATTTGTATGTTAATAATTGTTAATTCTTTCTAATTGATGCTCTAAAAGATAAAAATCTTATGTATCTTTGTAACTTAAAAATCGAATAAATACTAAATACTAAATAAAAATACTGAATACTCTGGTTCGTTGGACGGTAACCACTTCTTTTTCTTCTTGGCGTCTGCAATGCTTACAGTCTTGTTTGCATGGTCTCCGAGACAGTGCATCAGCATTTGAGTGCAGCTTCCCCTTCCGATGTTGGATTTCATAGTCGTACGTCTGCAGCCTCTCAATCCATCTCGCCACTTGACCCTCTGGATTCTTGAAATTCAAAAGCCAGTTTAGTGCTCCATGGTCGGTTCGGAGAAGGAACTTCTGTCCATAGAGATACTTATGGAAATGCTTTGTTGCCAAAACCAGTGCAAGAAGTTCTCTTCTGGTCACACAATAGTTTCTTTCCGACTTCGAGAGTACCTTGCTGTAATAGGCAACCACCTTTTCTTCCCTTCATGTACCTGTGACAATACAGCACCAATCCCGACATTGCTGGCATCAGCATCAATGATGAACGGTTTTCCGGGAGTCGGGTAGGTCAGCACTGGTGCATTACACAAGCGTTGCTTGAGCTCTTGAAAGCTGCGCTCGCACTCACCTGACCATTTAAACTGCTTTCCCTTTTCCGTTAGCTGATGTAGACTCTTTGCGATCTCAGCAAAGTTCTTGACAAAGCGCCTATAGTAGGTGGCTAGACCCAGAAAGCTTCGGAGTTGATGCTTGTCCTGTGGTGTTGGCCAATTCTTCACGGTGTCAACCTTATCAGGATCCGTCTTCACTCCTTGGGATGAGATGATATGTCCCAGATATTTCACTTCGGTTTTGAAGAGTGAACACTTTTCTGGGTTGAGCTTGAGGTGGGCTTCTCGAAGTCTTTGAAACACGGCTCTCAGATTCGTACAGTGTTCGTCAAAGGTTTTCCCGTATACAATGACGTCATCCAAATAGACCAGGCAAGATTTCCATGTCAGTCCTTGCAGGACGCATTCCATAAGGCGCTCAAAAGTCGCTGGAGCATTGCATAGTCCAAAAGGCATCACTTTGAACTGCCACAACCCGTTTCCTGTTGAGAACGCTGTCTTCTCTTTGTCTTCAGGATGGATTTCTACTTGCCAGTATCCACTCTTCAGGTCCAAAGTTGAGAACCACTTTGCTCCTTCCATTGCGTCCAGAGTATCGCTGATCCTAGGCAGAGGGTAGCTATCTTTCTTGGTCACATCGTTCAATCTTCGATAGTCCACGCAAAAGCGGGTTGATCCGTCTTTCTTCTTTACCAGGACCACTGGAGACGCCCAAGGGCTTTTAGAGTTTTCGATCAGACCCTCTTCCTTCATGGTGGTTATCAGTTCTTCAACCTCACCTTGTTTGGCTAGTGGAAGGCGTCTTGCAGGTTGACGAATCGGCTTTGCATCCCCGGTGTTGATTCGATGTTGAACCAGTTGTGTTCTGCCATATTTCCCTTGCGATGACGAAAAGATGTCTGCAAATTCTTCGAGGAGATCTTCTGCAGTTCTTCGTTGTTGGTGACCAAGATTAGATGACTTGAGAATGTTGGTCTTTATGGAGTTCATCTCTTCAAACTTCAAGGTTTGCCTTGGCTCTTCTTCGTTGATCCTTGTTATCGCTGATACAGATTCGCATTGTCCGACAATCTCACCTTTTCTAAGCTTAACTTCGTACGGCTTGATGTTCAGTATTCGTACGGGAACCATGTTCTTTACAGGTCTAACAAGAGTCTTCCCAATGGTGACGTTTTGGGAGGACTTTACAGATGCTGGTTCGACCATGAGGTATCGATGGCTGCCAGGCTTACCCTCAATTTCGTCCACACGAATACTTCTGAAGAAGCAGGCAAAGTTAGATCTTCTTTGATGACGGTTTTCACAGATAACGAGGTCTCATACGAGTGGATCCCATAGATCATCGGAATCTCGATGTTTCGATATTTCAGGACCTGGTTCCCGATGTCCAATATCACTCCGTGTTCTTTCATGAAATCGACACCAATAATGCACTCGTCGCATATATCTGCTACCAGGAACAGGTGAGAGAATTCCAACTCTGCCAGCCGGATCTTAAGACGTACCTCACCATACACTTTTGCGGCCTCTCCAGTTGCAGTCTTTAGACGATAGCTATTGGTGTTGTGGAGCCATGTCTTCTTAACGAGGTCCTGCCGTACAATGGAAGCCGTGGCACCGGTGTCGATGGTAGCCACACATTTGTTGCCGTTTATACTTGCTTCCACGGTCAGGCTCTTGTTGTCGCGTTTGGTTTGGGAAACCTGAATGGAGACAGCTTCGGAAGCAACGTTGTTGGTGTTACTTTGAACACTTGAATTACTTCTGTTTCCACAGTGTTGACATGTGGTTCCTCTTCGCGGTAATCTGCACTGTCGCTGTAGATGCCCAGTCTTATTGCAGTTCCAGCATCGTGCTGGTCCGTCTCGCTGACTCCTTTCTACAGTAGCTTTCTGACAAGAGCATTCTTGGACCTCTAACTCTCTTACGCGATGCACATTTTGGGAAGCTTGTTCCGCGGCTTCCATAGTCAGAGCGAAAGCCAATGCTTCTGGTAGTGTTCTCTTTCCGGCAGTGCGAATAGCCCTTTGGAGATTTATATCGCTAACAGCTCTCACAAAGGCTTCAACAGCAAGTTGATTTATTATCTCGTTGCCAGCTGTTGGATGTGCCAGGTGAACCAATCGCTCGATATCTGCCTGAAGCTGTTGTAGACTTTCACTTCTTTTCTGTGACCTGTTGTTTAGCAGTACTCGGAAGACTTCTTCAAACTTTGCTAGAAGAAGGGACATCATGTTAGATAAGGCGTCATTTACCTCTTCCACTTTTGCTTCCACTTTTGCTTCCACTTCGAAAGCAAACGTATCTTGGTCTTCATTTTGCTGTTCCAGATATTCCTGTAGCCGTTAAACGAGTTCATTTTTAACTCCTGCCCCACTTTAGCCACGTTTGCTAAGTTCAGCCTTTAGCTCAAGGTCAGTTAGGTCTTTGAGAACTTTATTCATTTTTTTTTTTTTTTAACTTCACTATTTCACACAATATTATTTAATCACTGTCCACTGTTTTATTCTCAATAAGTTTTAATCCCACTTCTGACACAGTACATATCGCTTGATCGACAATTAAAACTTATTCACTTTTCAAATAAAACACAAATTCACTTTATTTAAAACACTCACAAACTTATTTATTCCACACTTTCAATTATTACCTTCAAACATAGTGTCTTTACTTTATAGCAGTTCACATCCGAATTATTTTTGCTTCGACATCAAGCGGGTATGTATATAATTCAAATAGGTTTGAGAAACTACTAGGTTCTTGTAGGCGCTGAAACTTCTCGATGCTTAACGAAGTTCTCCTCTTAACCACTAGAGTGTAGGGGAAACTCTAAACAGTGTATACACAATTACTTACAACTACAAATAAAACTTTTGCTATATAACTATTCAGCAATTAGACAATATATGAGTGACAGAGATAAATAGTGTATACACATTTAAGTATAGAGATATAAAGAGGCGGAGTTACAAAGTGTGTACACATTACAATAGATTGACATACAGAGATATAGAGAGGTAGGGATATAAAGTGTTTACATATTACAATACCATTAATTAACTTTGTAAATCCCTTCGGGTATTATTAAATCACACCAAAAACATAAATGTAAAAAAAAATCCAAGTTCTCTCGTATAAAATTCTGCCAAACAAATCAGCCACCAAGAGTAATGAGATATAAGACAACTTGTAAGTTGTCAACTTAGCAAGTTTTCCAAACTTTTTTAATAGTTGGTTGCTAAGAGAAAACCTGCGAATTAAAAGATAATAACAAATTTACATTAGCTTACAAGTTTCTTTCTTTCTTGGCGTTCTTTAAGATCTCATTACTTTTCGTGGCTGATTTGTTAGGCAGAATTTTTGTACCGGAGAACTCGGCTCTTTTTTGCAATTATGTTTTTGGTGTGATATCATTACTTTTTGCAATTATGTTTGTTGTGTGATATCATTACTTTTTGCAAAGATTTTTTGTTTTGATAATCAAGTTGCACGGTAGTGCCCAGTCAAGTTCTCTAGCAACTTTGACACTACACCCTTATTTACAGGAAACAACTCAGGGCATTTTCCACACCTCTCTTACTTCTATACAAAAGTAGCCAAAAGTTTCAAACTCACATTATTTGTTAAGCTAGTCAAGAAGAAGCATATCAGTAAATTTCAGATATTTAGCTTAAGTAGTTTCTAAGATACAATGTTCCAAAAATCACGAAAACCGTAACTGACTGACTGATTCACTTATTCACTCACTTGCCCTAGAAATTTGAAATTTGGCACAGTGATAGGTCATAAGGTATATAAAAAGGAAAATATCGAAAATTTGATTTTTTTTCAATCAGGGAGCGTAGTATCCGCCTACTTTAACATTATTAGTTTAATTACATGCAGCACATTGGAGTGCAGTAGAATCAAGAAATTTGGCACTGTGGTAGGTGTGAATTTGAAATTTTTCAACAGGGGGCGTGGTAGCCGCCTGCTATTACATAATTAGTTTTAATTATATGGAGCACTTTTGAGTACAGTAGAATCATGAAATTTGGCATACAAGTACAACGTGCAATAGAACAAATAAAATATGAAATTTATGATTTTCAACTGAGGGGGCGTAGTACCCACCATTTTAAAAATAAATATTATAAAATTTATGGGGCGCCTCTGATCATCGTAGAATAATGTAATTTGGCAAATATAAACCGTCCATATAAACCGATTCCTATCGTCATACCTTTTAAAATTTGTCTCTTGTTCATAGAAAAAACCATAGAGGACATATATTACCTAGAGTCCCGACTTTCTTCGTCCCTTTCCGAAAACACCCGCAAATCTCCTCTGAGGTGAACTCTCACGATCCTATCTTTTTTTCGTGTCCGTGAAACTTTTAGAAAGAAAAAAAAAAAAACAAAATTCACCTCAACCATGGGTAATTTTTTTTTCCTGGGCCCAAAGTGACAGAAGCCAATCGTGTGAAAAAAAAATTAAGGTTTGTTTATTTGTTCAAGATAAAATCAAAAATATGTCGATTTCATGAATTTATCAAGCAACGAATTGTATTTGGAAGAGGGTGTAACGCTTATAACACAGATAAGTTTATTTATTCAATAAGCGAAACATCTAAGGAAGCACACAAAATGCTATTTGCAGACCTCCAGAAATGCATCGATGAACTCAAAGAAATATCAATTGGCCACAAAGTCTCGTGCAAAATCCTGCGAATTGATGACCTATTTCAGAGTCTGGAAGAAGCCAAATTCAATAAGGAATATCTACTTCATTGTCATGGACATTGTTGGCAAACTCAAACACCTCATCGACGATCCCACAGACAAGATATTCAATCGTCTTGAATGCTATCAGAACATCAAATCTCGAATGTGATATGCTCTTACAAAATATGAAGAATGCTTCCATCGTTTGGTACAGTTTAACGAGAAGAATTTTCAAAACACCAAATCAGTGAAACTGATAATTTCTGAAGACGAAAATCAACTCCAAGACACGGTCCTCGCTTTATTCAACGCCCGTTACAATCCGAAGAAAATCTGTAAATTTAATTTAAACAAAATATAGAATCTGGAAAAGTGTACGGTTCCTTTTTTTCTTTTTTAATAAACACACACTCAAGGGGTTTCTTATACCCTTCTTATGCCATAGACACAGTGAGTGCATTTATATTGCGGGTTTCAGACTAGAATCCGTCCAACACAACTTTTATTGAACAGTTCGAAAGAAAGTTTCTAATCCAACGAAGAATGGATTCATCGATACCAACGGCAGGCATTTTCGATAAAAAAGCAAGGTGCTCGACTTTATCAAATGCATTTGGAATATCAAGTGCAACAACCTTACTTTCTCCAAAACGATATAAAGTTTTGTTCCATTGTTCGGTGAGATAAGCCATCAGATCACCACTGGACCTGTCATTAAGTAGCTTTCGGTCTTCGAGATATTTCTTGAGCTGATAGTTTATCAGGTATAAGGTATCCATTACCTTAGAAAGAAGGGACATAAGTGCAATCGGTCGATAATTGGAGGGAGAAGACGATTCGTGTTTTTTTCGGGATTGGCTGGACAAATACTGTTTAGCAACTGCTCGGAACGAGCCCAGAAGAGTAGGATAGATGGAAAAGCTTACGCAAGGGTTATGCTAGCGTGTAAGAACACCGCTTCAGAATAATAGCAATCTAGCCGAGCTGATAAAACGTGGACGACCACCGTGATTATAAAAGTTTAATGATAGGATTACTATAACTAGGTCCGTAGTCTAATAACAAGCAAATACAACACAAAAATGTTAACGTTTTCTTTGTGATATGAGTTTTATTGACTTCCATCCAGTTATCCCTAATTATTTTTCAACTGCTTTTGCTTCTCCTAGTTTTCTAATTGCTCCAATGTAAGCAGAGAAATTCCCAGCTGATCTTCTCTTGTAATTTGAAAACGGCTGTGCCATTTGTCTCAACCATCTTCTAGCCAAAAGCGTTGCCTCTTCGGTACTTAAATTACAGAAGCTATCCACCAGATACTCTTGAATCCATTTCGGCAGCCGACCGCGCTTGTATTGACGGGAAAATCGTTTATCAGCGAATATCATTATACCATAATCGGTTTTGCCACGAAGTACTCTTCCAACACACTGGGCGGCATGCCGCATGGCATCAAATGTAAGAAAATCGTTCCCATTTGTTTCTCGTGTTTCGAATTTCGCCGATATCGCAAGTTGGTCATTTCCTTTCGAAACAATCTAAAGATTCGCAATCATTTTAATATATGTTCTTACAGAAAAAAAATTAAACTTACCATTGGTAGTGCGAGCATCATAGTAAAGGAACTCACAACCACAGGATCAAAATCTAATATTTTTCGGTACTTGTCCATGGGGGACAGTGTACCTGACGTAATGACAACACTTAGGAAGCGGGAAAAAATTGGAACCATCGCAATCGATGAATCCAAACAGCTAAAATGTAAGATCGGATTGGCCACGGTTGGTGTTTTATCATCAAATGGTTCAATTATAATGGTGAATCCTTTTGTATAAGTCGACACTAACGTTGCAAAGTGAGTCATCTTTAAGTGAAATAATGAGAAAGCTTACAAGTGTTCAAGAATATGCCTTAACACAACAAGACCGTCAATTCGGTCATATCTGTTATTTCAAGTGTTCTTAAAAGGCTTGGCCAATCTTTCAGCACAAAATCTTAGAGGCTTTCTATCTGCACATATTTTCGCTGCTACGTCTTTAAGAAAACTAGCTGGCGACTCTTGTACAACATTGTGAACACGAAGACGAGTTTTTATGTACTCCACAAAACTTCGAAGGAAATTAATGATGTGATCTGCGTTGTGGATATTTCCAGGTACAACCTCTGAAAGGTTAAAGGCAGCATCCCCAGTCTCTTTCTCCAGTGGATTCGCCAACACCATATCGGTATCCTTTTTTTCACTAGCATCTTTCAATCCTTGAACCATTCTCTGATACCCATATATAAACGATTTGTGTCTTCTTCGCGGATTCT
The DNA here is from genome assembly GCA_920937365.1 of Sphaerophoria rueppellii. Taxonomy (NCBI): domain Eukaryota; kingdom Metazoa; phylum Arthropoda; class Insecta; order Diptera; family Syrphidae; genus Sphaerophoria; species Sphaerophoria rueppellii. Next base: position 53,961,499 of record CAKKXW010000005.1, read on the forward strand.
AAAAATATTTAAAAATGTAAATATTTTCTTAAACAGAGAAAAAAGCAAACCCATTACTCTCGAACAATTTTTGAAGATTTTTGACTGCGTTAGTGCATAGGCATTGACAATTATTGAGAATAAAAAAAAAAACTTTGATAACGTCAAATATTGTTGACATTAGCTGTCAAAGCTTTCACCACAGCAAATACGAGACTAAAGGCGCAATTGTATGTTCCTTAAGGTTTACGCACAATATTTCGACTTTTTGTTGTGTTCGTTTTAAGATTTATGATATTTTTTCATACAAATAATGGTAAATAATAATGTAATAATATGCTACAAGTGTAAAGAAACAAAGATATATATTAATTTTTCATATTAAATGAATTTGTTTGTATGTTTAGATTTTGTTCAAAAATTTTGAGCTCAACGGAATCTATCTTTTTGAAATTTGAGCTCAGGATATACACCACGACTGGAGTGAGCACACAGACCTTAAAAGTGCATACGTATTAGTGAGAGGTCCCATAAGAAATGCATTGGGAAACTAACACTTATGCACTTTTAAGGTATAAATGTGAAAATTTCAGCTTGTAGGCCGAAAGAGAGCGAACCACCGAAGTTGGGACTCTAGGTAATATATGTCCTCTATGGAAAAAACCAGGAACATAAGTCTACAACACTAAGCAGTCAACAGCCTATCTTTGTCCATACACACAGTGTTCTTCAAGCCTTTTAAATTTGCGAGATACACACACAATACACAAAGCACACACGAAGCATTGAAAATCGCCGCACCGAACATATTTTGTGTTTGTCCCTGTCTTTCCTACGATATACTTCCACCCTGGTGCCTCCCTTTTCAATACACGTTCTCTTATTGGAAAAAGTAAGACGATAATTTTCGTCTTTTTGCAATGTCTGCCTGTAAAAAATAATACAGTTTTCGCCTTCGAGTAATGTACGGCGAATTCGTTTATTTTTACTGTTTTGTTTTGTTGTGAATTTCAAGTAACGTTAGTTTGTGGAAATTGTGAAAAATAAACTGAAAACTCTGAAAATTGTGAAAAGTTAACGTTAGAACTGTTTTGTTTTACTTATTTGCTACTTAATATGCTTTAGGCTCATTGTGAATTTTAACCTAAATGACGTAAGGTACCTTCTATTTATTTCTTATTAATTTGTGTAGGTGATTCATTTTTCTCGACTTACCATTTGAAAATATCCACGCCACGCCACTGGTAGCTTATCTACTCTCATCAACAATTCTCTGAGTGCGTGTGAAGAATTGAGGGGACCTTCAATTTAACGCCGATTCCGAACGACAAAGTTCAGAAGCACGTTTTCATAACAGATTGATACTCTTGAAAGTTTTGTCAGTTCTTCGGAATAGGCAGTACCCGTGAAAGATGAAATTAAAACCTTATGGGCACGAGTAGGACTCGAACCCACGACGTTCTGCTAAGCAGCCAACGCACGTAAATCAAAACAAATCTTCCAGCTCATCTCGCATTCTCGAGATGTTATTGCAGCGGAGCGGCGGTGATGTTATTTTCTTTTTTGTGATCATTGTTCCGTCATCATCGTCATATATATATGCTCCGCACTGTGTTATTTCAATTCAATTTATTTCGCTTTTTAACTAAGCATAAGTCGATATTCGATTATAGACTTCATTTATAAACTAAAATATTTAAGCAAACTTAACTAATTGTCGTCTCTAAGCGCTCTTAAGGAAACCATATAAATACGGTTGTTAAAGTCTCTTTTTCGATTTTTAAATTCTGCGCTGAAAACAGTTTTGATTTAAACAGGATTTAATAATCGAATATTAGCTGCGTTTTATTATTACGATGATCTGATCCGGATCAGATCAAGAAAATAAAACAGCTTCTATCATCAATTTGTTTTTTACTTCAAGTTTGGCAGCTGTTTGTATTTTTTTCATTCTGACAACTAGATCGGGTTTGCCCTACGATAATTTTGTTGAGCGATTTTTATGTTGGTTTTTTAGGAGAAAAGTTTTTGCTATGTAATTGAAAAATATTTCATTACCGGATAGGGCGGATAGATGAATGTGTGAAAGTGGCAGCACAGTTTTTATTGAAAATATGCGCCAACGTTTCAACTTGTGTGTGGAAGAAGAACTAATTTTTGGATCACAAAAATTGATCCAAGTGAAAAGCAGGATTTCAATTTTAAATCAATGATCTGATCTGGATCATTGTGATAATAGCTGCGTTTTATTATCACGAAAAATATTTCATTACCGGATAGATGAATGTGTGAAAGTGGCAGCACGGTTTTTATTGAAAATATACGCCAACGTTTCAACTTGTGTGCGGAAGAAGAACTAATTTTTGGATCACAAAAATTGATCCAAGTGAAAAGCAGGATCTCATTTTGTTGTTGTTACACATATAAATCAATGATCTGATCTGGATCATGGTGATAATAAAACGCAGCTATTAAAACGCAGCTATTATCTGCTATCTATAATCATTCTTTGGTTAATAACAGATTTATTACTTCCGGTAACCGGTATCTATGAGAAATTTAAGGTTTTTGTTGTTTAAACTTTGAATATTAATATATGGTAATATGTATAAAGTAACGAATTATGATTTTTTTTTTAAATAACGTATTTAGGGAGTCAATGAAGTTTTTATTCAGAAAGTCCTCAGGAACAGCTCGGATTTGGCTGATTTTTTTCCATTTTTTGTATACTGTAAAAAATCAGAAACATTTCATTTGGGGGAAATAATTATTTATATTGTATAAACAATTTTTATGTTGTTTAAAAGAGTGATCCACGAGGGATGTGCTTGATAGGTGGAGTGTGTAGGTTGCATTATAAATAAATAAATAAATAAATAAATAAATAAATAGCGTGGCGCGACAGCCAAGACCAAAGTGGCTTACTCTCATCAACAATTCCCTAGGTGCGTGTGAAGAATTAAGGGAACTACAATTTAACGCCGATTGCGAACGGCAAAGTTGAGAAGCACTTTTTCATGACAGATTGATACTCTTTGAAGTTTTGTCAGTTCTTCGCAAGAGGCAATGCCCGTGAAAGATTAAATAAAAACTTTATGGGCACGAGTAGGACACGAACCCACGACGTTCTGCTTAGCAGCCAACGCACCTAACTACTAAGCTACGGACATTGAGGTTGCATTAAGACAAGAATAAAATCATATGGAAGGGGGGGCCTCCCCCCCCCCCCCCCGGCCCCCGGCTTTGTCCAAAACGCCCTGTTTTACCTTCTTTCAAAGCTCAAAAAACACTCAGAAAATTTGGTTTATATTTTGTTCAATTTATTTGAAAAAATAACACTTAGCAAGTAATTTTGTGAATTTGTTTCTGAGTGTTTTTGGTTTTTTCTCGAAAACAAGAAGACAATTTCGCATGCAGTTTTCTGGATCTCACAAAGAACTCGCAAAAGAATTTAATTAAGAAAAAGTTAGAACTTAATTACATTAAATTTCAAAAAAAAATTAGTTTCAATGTAAGAAAAAAGTTAAAAATTTCAATATTTTGACTTTGAAGATGAATTTTTCGAAAACTTTTCCTGAACTCTGTTTAATTTAAAAGCAAGGACAAAGCCGTTGATTTTTAATATTATTTTGTTGAAAAGGTTTTTTTTTGTTGTAAAATCGCCCCTCCTGGCTAAACGGTGAGCAATAGACCTCCCATTCGATATGACTTTTTTCTTGTCTTAACGCAACCTTCACACTCCACCTATCAAATATATCGCTCGTCGTATATCACCCTTTATAAACAATATAAAATTGTTTAAGCAATATAACTATTTCACCCAAATGAAATGTTTCTGATTTTAAACAATATAAAAAACAAAAAAATTGAAAAAAAATCATCCAAATCCGAGCTGTTTCTGGGGACTTTCTGAAAACACCCTTTTATCAACTTTATTGAATCCACTAATTGTTTTTTCGAGGCTCGTAGTCAAAAATTTCAATCGCCAACATCGCTCTCAGTTGGGTGTTTGGGTGTTTGATCAAAAGTTATTGAATTTATGTATAATATTTGTTTAATTGGGCTTTAATGATCAATTTTCTTGATGCAATTAATAAAAAACCAATTCATCTTTTGTTACCCGACGTTTCGCTGGCTATTTTCCAGTTTCTTAAAGAGATTTTTCGAATTTATTAGTTTTACGTTCACTGTACTATTGCATTGTAGGTTATAATTATATGTACAGAAACGGAAAAAAGGGGTTAAACGGTAAATGAGGAAAAAACGAAGTATATGCTGTTTTCGAGCAAGGACATGTAACACTGATAGCTCGGACAGACATTGATTAAATCGGATGAATGTGCCTCAGGCTTGAGAGGAAAGTTCTTCAGATAATTTATATTGGTTTTTTAGGAGAAAAGTTTTTGCTATGTAATTGAAAAATATTTCATTACCGGATAGGGCGGATAGATGAATGTGTGAAAGTGGCAGCACAGTTTTTATTGAAAATATGCGCCAACGTTTCAACTTGTGTGTGGAAGAAGAACTAATTTTTGGATCACAAAAATTGATCCAAGTGAAAAGCAGGATTTCAATTTTAAATCAATGATCTGATCTGGATCATTGTGATAATAGCTGCGTTTTATTATCACGAAAAATATTTCATTACCGGATAGATGAATGTGTGAAAGTGGCAGCACGGTTTTTATTGAAAATATACGCCAACGTTTCAACTTGTGTGCGGAAGAAGAACTAATTTTTGGATCACAAAAATTGATCCAAGTGAAAAGCAGGATCTCATTTTGTTGTTGTTACACATATAAATCAATGATCTGATCTGGATCATGGTGATAATAAAACGCAGCTATTATCTGCTATCTATAATCATTCTTTGGTTAATAACAGATTTATTACTTCCGGTAACCGGTATCTATGAGAAATTTAAGGTTTTTGTTGTTTAAACTTTGAATATTAATATATGGTAATATGTATAAAGTAACGAATTATGATTTTTACTTGCGACATATAGAATACATATATGGCAAGTATTGAATTCGTACAAAAAAAAAATTTGAGATGAGGATGAGATATGACATTACGATGATAGAGAAGTCGAAAAAAGTGGGTCCGGCGATTCCGTCTGTCTGTCTGTCGGAAAGTTTACAGGCATCTACAGCCTTAACTACTGGTCCGATTGACTTCAAATTTGAAAATTAGAGGTTTGAGCAAAAAGTCATATCCCAATTTTTTTATTTTTGTTTTAAGATCAAAATTTAGGGTAGCCACCATACGATTTTTTTGGCCAAAAACCAAAACATTTTTTTTTCTCCAAAACGGCCCGATAGATTTTTTTTAAACTTTCTTGAGTTTAATTTTTTTAAACATTCATGTATTTTATGTAAAAAAAAATTTTTGTATTGCTCCAAAACGGTACCTCCCATAGAACCGTTTTTTTGTTATTAGATTTTCTCGAAAACTGAAAGTCCGATCAGCGTAAGTTTTTTTTTGAAAGTACGTATATATTGTTCAAATAATATTGTGTTTTCAAAAAAATTTAAATTTTTTTTTGGATTTTTAAAAAATATTTTTAACTTTTTTTTTCAAAATTCTGTATCTCAAAAACGGATCAATTTTAAGAATCCAAGTTGGAGTATAATATGTATATTTACATGGTCTTAAAAACTGCATACCCAAATTAATTTTAAAACATTTTTGAAAAATTTTATATATAAAAAATTAATTTAAAAAAAAACGGCTCCGACGATTTTCAAAAAAAAAATTCAATAAATCAAGAATGAGGTTTGAATTTGTTTGGAATTTAAATTTTTGGAATGAAATGTTTTTACGAGGTTCATTTTCAAATTTTAATTTTCTTAATGAATTCTAATTATTTTTATATATTGAGTTTTTTTTTGTGAGTTACGTGTAAGCTGTAAGTAAGAGTGTAATCAGAATTGCTTATAGTATATCTCTTATTTTAACCCTACTTTTTGCAATTTAAGTAATCATAAATATTTAGTTTCAGCATGCAGGAGCAAGTTCGTACGACCCAGTCGTGCACATTTTTTTTTTAAATAACGTATTTAGGGAGTCAATGAAGTTTTTATTCAGAAAGTCCTCAGGAACAGCTCGGATTTGGCTGATTTTTTTCCATTTTTTGTATACTGTAAAAAATCAGAAACATTTCATTTGGGGGAAATAATTATTTATATTGTATAAACAATTTTTATGTTGTTTAAAAGAGTGATCCACGAGGGATGTGCTTGATAGGTGGAGTGTGTAGGTTGCATTATAAATAAATAAATAAATAAATAAATAAATAAATAGCGTGGCGCGACAGCCAAGACCAAAGTGGCTTACTCTCATCAACAATTCCCTAGGTGCGTGTGAAGAATTAAGGGAACTACAATTTAACGCCGATTGCGAACGGCAAAGTTGAGAAGCACTTTTTCATGACAGATTGATACTCTTTGAAGTTTTGTCAGTTCTTCGCAAGAGGCAATGCCCGTGAAAGATTAAATAAAAACTTTATGGGCACGAGTAGGACACGAACCCACGACGTTCTGCTTAGCAGCCAACGCACCTAACTACTAAGCTACGGACATTGAGGTTGCATTAAGACAAGAATAAAATCATATGGAAGGGGGGGCCCTTCCCCCCCCCCCCGGCCCCCGGCTTTGTCCAAAACGCCCTGTTTTACCTTCTTTCAAAGCTCAAAAAACACTCAGAAAATTTGGATTATATTTTGTTCAATTTATTTGAAAAAATAACACTTAGCAAGTAATTTTGTGAATTTGTTTCTGAGTGTTTTTGGTTTTTTCTCGAAAACAAGAAGACAATTTCGCATGCAGTTTTCTGGATCTCACAAAGAACTCGCAAAAGAATTTAATTAAGAAAAAGTTAGAACTTAATTACATTAAATTTCAAAAAAAATTAGTTCGAAGTAAGAAAAAAGTTTGAAAATTTCGATATTTTGACTTTGAAGATGAATTTTTCGAAAACTTTTCCTGAACTCTGTTTAATTTAAAAGCAAGGACAAAGCCGTTGATTTTTAATATTATTTTGTTGAAAAGGTTTTTTTTGTTGTAAAATCGCCCCTCCTGGCTAAACGGTGAGCAATAGACCTCCCATTCGATATGACTTTTTTCTTGTCTTAACGCAACCTTCACACTCCACCTATCAAATATATCGCTCGTCGTATATCACCCTTTATAAACAATATAAAATTGTTTAAGCAATATAACTATTTCACCCAAATGAAATGTTTCTGATTTTAAACAATATAAAAAACAAAAAAATTGAAAAAAAATCATCCAAATCCGAGCTGTTTCTGGGGACTTTCTGAAAACACCCTTTTATCAACTTTATTGAATCCACTAATTGTTTTTTCGAGGCTCGTAGTCAAAAATTTCAATCGCCAACATCGCTCTCAGTTGGGTGTTTGGGTGTTTGATCAAAAGTTATTGAATTTATGTATAATATTTGTTTAATTGGGCTTTAATGATCAATTTTCTTGATGCAATTAATAAAAAACCAATTCATCTTTTGTTACCCGACGTTTCGCTGGCTATTTTCCAGTTTCTTAAAGAGATTTTTCGAATTTATTAGTTTTACGTTCACTGTACTATTGCATTGTAGGTTATAATTATATGTACAGAAACGGAAAAAAGGGGTTAAACGGTAAATGAGGAAAAAACGAAGTATATGCTGTTTTCGAGCAAGGACATGTAACACTGATAGCTCGGACAGACCTTGATTAAATCGGATGAATGTGCCTCAGGCTTGAGAGGAAAGTTCTTCAGATTATTTATTTTTTCATAATTCATTTATTATTCACTTAAACTTATTTCAAATTATTAATACCAGACAAAGAATTCAAAACTTGTTTTTTAAATAAAATCTTATAGGTATATAACATACTGGCCCCAATCGGGCGCTCTAAGACGTTCATGGTCAACTTAATTTTGTATTTTGAATATCTTGTCTTTGTCGATGTGTGTGCAACCATGCCTACTCTTCTTAAAACACCTTTTATACAGTGTTGTTCGTTTATAAGCGAACTTGGCTCTTTTTTTACATTTTATGTTCTTGTTCTGATTTAATATAATCGCATGTCATCATCAACCAACTAACTGGATCACAACCGTTGGCAACACAGTTTTTATACTTAATTGAACTACGAATAAAACGAATCATTTATTATTACGAATAATGCTTTACAAGATTACGCTGCGACCAATAAGAGCAAAGCATCAGTGAACATTTTTTGCTATAACGGAGAAAACTACACATATTTGAAGGCTTCCGTTACGTGCTCTGCGTAAACGGTTTAAGTTACCCCAAAAATAAAGAATTATTCCTATTTTAATGGTCTAAGGAAATGTTCGTGACAATATGTGGCTATCTTATAACTTATAAGATTGACTCACTATAACCTGTTTTGTAGTTACAGATTTGTTCAAAATTAATGCATTTTTACCAATTATTTGCTAGAGATTTTTATTAACATAAAATTAATTAAGTTTTATAAGAAAAATACATTGTTGATAAAAGCACGTATGATACTACATTATTCTTCACTATTCTAGCATGTCAGTTACACGAAAAAGAGATAACATTATTTTAAAAAGACAGAGAAGGAAATCTTCTGACAATTTGAAATTGCTTGTTGTTAAGTTGTCAATTCCGTTATATTTTGTAATTTCGTAGAACCCACTGTCAGAACAAAGAGACAGAAATGGGTGAAAAAGGATAGTCGACCCGTGGCTCGACGCTGGCATAAACCACGGGGGTTTTGGTGGCAAGAGTGCTAAAGTTGATTTTACAAGAGCAGGAATTTTTTCTGTCCAATGTGCACAGAAAACGACATTGTGCCACACTTGACACTGTACGTCTGGGAATGACAGTTAGGAACGGAGCGGGCTGAAGACTTAACCCAGCTCAAGTGCATTATCTGTGGGGCACCCTGCCAATTATAGGGGTTGCCCTAAGGTCTAACAAATTAGAGATAAACAGGCCAGTCAGAAGGCCGTAGAAAGTCGACTAATACGACAAGCCCTGACAGCAAATTCAATCGTTGGACCCAATCTTTCTTACGCCAACTCTGCAAAAGGAATGGGAAAGACGATACAGGCTCCACCAAAGGTTGCCCCACAGGCCTCAGCGCCTAAGGAGCCGATGGTGCAGCCAGACATCGTGGCCTTGTTAATTGCCATTCAAGGTCAACTAGCAGGACTCCAAAGTCAGATCTGGAAGCAAGCCTCTAGAGTGGATCACCTCCATTCTTTGATGACTGGCCAAGCGCAACGTCATGGTTAAGGGCGCACTGCCGGAGACGCGCCTAAGGACCCTAGCTGTGAATGTATATTCACTGATTAGGATAGAACGCCGAAATAATTTGTTCCAGTTCTTGAAAGTTCACAGTCCCGATGTGTTCATGGCTAGCGAAACCAAGCTTAACCAGAAACATAAATTGACTAATAACAGTTACAATATCGTAAGAAGGGATCGACCCGGCTCTACTCAAGGAGGCGGTGTTGCAATCTTCATATGAGAGGGCATTAGTTATAAAGTCATATACAATAATGATTTGCGAAAGTTTCAGACGCAAGAAGTCTGCTTCATATGCATCTCTCTCACTCAAGGGGAGCGGATGTATATGATTGCGCCTTATGCGGCTGAAGCTCCGCAGGCTACTATCTTTATTTCAGAGCTCGAGACTCTTTCCAGGGTATGTATTAAAACTGACCTGGAAGAAAAATACTTCGTTATGGCCGGAGATTTGAACGCAAGACATGAAGATTGGGGAAATCAAAATAACAATCCTAGAGGTAATCATCTTTTAAATGTGATGAATCTTTGCAGTGTTGAATATGGTGTCGACTTGCTGGCTACAGAAAGGCAATCGTTCCCAAGGAGCGGTTCCTTCCTGGACCTTTTGCTGTACGATACCAGACTGACAATAACGGACAAAGTGGGTAATCACCCTCGAAACTGCTTACAGACAGTCGAGTACGACAGTGACCACTGCGGACTCGCTGCTGTAATTCAGATTACGAACCAACGCATTCTTACAATTACAGTAAGATGCGCTGGCCTCGTTTCACCCAAGCCCTAGCGAGAGAATTTCGTTCGAGTGACATAGCCCCACCAAACAACAGAAACTTGACAAATACAGAAATCGACCAACACATTGAAATTGAACAGATGGACAACATAATAAAACAGACAATGGAACGGACAATACCGAAGAACAAGGAACGCGACCAAAATAACGTCTACAGTAACGTGGCCATAGGCGCACTGCACAAACAGAAAAGCGGACTACTAACAAGACTTAAAAACTTGTGCAGACGATTTACAGACCCAAACGACCTGGAGATTAGGACACTGAAGTCGTCGATTAAAAACGTCAAGGAAAACTACAGGTTATCTATTAATTTGTACTGTGACAAGAAAATTCGGGCCGTTAATTCTAGCGACCCGAGTATGTTCCCTCAAATTAATAAGATATTTAGGTCCAAGAATCAGAACGACCTTCCGTGTCTTAAGCTCCAGAGGACAGTAGAGAACAGCGACGTACTTCTGACAGCGCAAATTGATCCTGAGGAAGCCGTCTTGGACGATGACTTCCTTATTATCGAAGACCCGCAGGAGAAAGTGGGACAGTAGGAGCTGCTTTTCATCAAGTGTATTAGGTGAACTTAAAAACTTGTGCAGACGATTTACAGACCCAAACGACCTGGAGATTAGGACACTGAAGTCGTCGATTAAAAACGTCAAGGAAAACTACAGGTTATCTATTAATTTGTACTGTGACAAGAAAATTCGGGCCGTTAATTCTAGCGACCCAAGTATGTTCCCTCAATTTAATAAGATATGTAGGTCCAAGAATTAGAACGACCTTCCGTGTCTTAAGCTCCAGAGGACAGTAGAGAACAGCGACGTACTTCTGACGGCGCAAATTGATCCTGAGGAAGCCGTCTTGGACGATGACTTCCTTATTATCGAAGACCCGCAGGAGAAAGTGGGACAGTAGGAGCTGCTTTTCATCAAGTGTATTAGGTGAATGCTAGCATTCACCAGAATCACGACCTGGAAAACAGAGCCTTACTTCATCACTTCTACCTTCGGAACGATATTGTGCAGTGGCGATCTGAGAACCGCGGTTTCATGCGGTTCAATGACGTCTTTTTGGCAAACGCCATAATCGCCGAGCAAACGAAAGCAAGCCCTCTGCTAGTAACGAAGGTAGAGCTCCAGCTAATCTTCGATTCAATGAAGAAAAAGAAGTCAGCAGGTGTCGATGGTGTACCCAACATTGTACTAAGACACTTACCGTGACATCTAAACTTCTCTGTTCAAAAACGCGTTGAATAATGCATATTATCCAGAGCGTTGGAAGATAGCTGTGGTTCATCCTCTCCAAGGGATAGGACAACTCCAATCCGTCAAATCTTCGGTCGATAAGTCTTCTACCAAGCATCAGTATCTGATATCCAATGGAACAAGTCCAAGAAACAATGCACGGGCGATGTTCTGGTGGATTTAGAGAAGGCCTTCGACACCGTATGGTTAGAAGGTTTGTACCTTAAACTCACCAGACTAGTCATCAGTAAAGCATTGTTGTATATGCTTTATGATATGCTCAACGGTAGAAAGTTTGTTGTCAAAAGTGGCAATGTAACTTCTACCACTACCTTTGAAATTAAAAACGGTCTTCAACAGGGAGCGGTTAATTCGCCGATCCTAATCAGCGTTTAAACCAGCGATCTGATAGGTAGCCTTATCCAGGCAATTGCGTATGCCGCCGACCTGCTTGCGTACAGAACTGCCCCAATGGTCGAAGTAATTAGAATTCTCCTGCAACGTGACTTCAAGAAGATTCAGCGATATTGCAATGACTGGAAACTGAAAATAAATGCCCAGAAATGTGAAACAATTCTGTTCCGGACCTTGCTGGCTGGGGCCACGAGGGATACGCGCAAGAATTGGCGCAAGATGGTCATCGTTGGGCCTCACGGACAGCGATTAACGAGCAAAAGTGAAGTGAAGTACCTCGGTATTTGGTTGGACCAGGATCTATATTTCGACAGATATATAGATGCTGCTCTAACTAAGGCCAGAGGAGCCTTTGCTCTGAGGAAGCGGCTATTTTACAGCAGTCGGCTTGACCCCAGAGTGAAGGTTTATGGCTATCCTGTGTGGTTCAACGTTTCACCATCTTAAATGAAGAAGATTCGGGTGTTCGTGAGGCAGTACGTTCAGCGCTGTCTCGGTTTGTATCGGACACCGGAATCATCTTATGTACATTACTTTTCTAACGAGGTTCTATACAACGAGGCTTGGATCAACAGAATTGACAATTTCGTGATAAAACTTGTTCGGGGTCACATTGCGAGAGCTATGACTTCGACGAATAATTTGATCTTTGGGGCGTTCTATCCGAACGACGAATATTTTGATAGTGCACGCTTGAGCGGCTTCATTCCACCAGAGGCATTCCTCTATTTAGATAGATGCGGTCTGATACAGGACAGATTGGCGGTACCGCTCATCTACCACGTCGGCGGCTCTTTTACAGTCGAGACTTCCTCGCACAAGAAGGAGCAGAGCTCCTTCGGTTCAGTAGGGCTGCTTCCGAACGGGACCGAATCGATAGGGTGAAGCAGGAGAACCAGTTCTGGTGGCTTCAGTCAGCACATGATAATGAATAGTCGGGGTGGGGTTTTGAGCCTTGGCCGGCTTACATACTTGTTTTAGCTTTAGGGTTTTGGATTTAGGTTTAAGTAGAGTAGGCATGGTGGCACATGCATACATTGACAAGGACAACAAATATAAAATACAAAAAAAAAGAAAAAACGAAAAAAAAGAAATTAAATAAGAATGATAGAGATTTGCGTCTGTGGTTGTACCAGGATCTGTATTTCGACAGACATATAGATTCTGCTCTGACTAAGGCCAGAGGAGCCTTCGCTCTGACGAAACGGCTACGGCTGTTTTACAGCAGTCGGCTTGACCCCAGAGTGAAGGTTTATGGCTATCCTCTGTGGTCCGAGGTTTCACCAGTTCGTAAGTAGTTGTTAGGTAGAATAGGTAGTTTTAGTTAATTTTAAGTTTTATTTTTACCTAATTTTAAGTAGCATGTAAGAACAAATATAAAAATGATATGATGTTAAATGCTAAATTAAATACATAGTTCATAGGCCGAATGGCATTAGTTTTAAGAAGCTCATGAATGGCTTAGAGCGCCTGGCTGGGGCCAGTAAGTTTAATATAAGATTTTAGATAATAAGCTAGTTTGAATTCTTTGTCTAGTAATAAGTAATTTTAAGTAATAATGAATTTAAAAAAAAACACTGTACCTATTCGTAATTTCGAGTGTGCTTCTATTTGGTCCTTTTTTTGTCGTCAACTTTGCAAAACGAAAACCGCTCTGTTTTTATGATGTGGCAATATTTTTGTGTTGATAACAGTCTTATGTTTATATTTTTTGCATTTACTTGCACTTGTTGGCCATTCACTATACACCATCACTCGCCAACGCAAAATGCAAGTACCTCTAAGGACTTTTTTTGTGGGTTCCTTTTTTTCGCGAACACAAAAAAGAAAATTCACATTGAGAGCGTATTATCATACAGCCTTTCTTATAAACCGAACTTAGACTTATTATAACGCTTATTATGCCTGTATAAGAAAATCCTTATTTATAAGGTCTTAGGACACTACATAGATATTGAATAAGCTATACAACGATTGGGGTTGTGCAAAGTCTGTTATAAGGACTATTATACGTACATAATGGTTGAGTCAAAAATTAAAAGTCAGAAAATAAAAATTAATAATTTAATTTTATTATCTGTCAAAAAATCGTTGTCCACTTATTTGATCTACAAAAGAACCATCAAATGATCAGCGAGCCAATTTAAATGTTTATTTTGTCCATCTTAAGCCTTCTCCTCATTAATTCTATTGGTCTCTCTTTTTGATCTGATTTTCGAATTTTTATTTAAACACAACTAGTAGGAGAGCCGCTGAAGGCCGACCTTCACCGAACTGTTAACCGGCTGAAACTTTTTTTTATGAAATTTAGTTTGAAAACATATATGAATATGATAGCTTGCCTAACGAAAAGTGTGCCAGGCTATATTAAATTTAACTTTATTTTAATCAATTACTAACTCCTCCTTCACCCATACGTTAAAATAAACGTTGTGTCACATAGCCATATGTGTAAGTAGGCTTGAGACAAGAAAAAAATTGTATGGGAGAGGGGGGCCTATTCCCCCCGTTAAGCCAGGAGGGGCAGTTTTCTGAAAAATTGGTTAATTTTTTTTTTAATATTAAAATTCAACGGCTTCATCTACAACAACGTGTTATACCTTTCTGCAAAGCCAAAAACTTAGGCTTTCATTTTGTATTTAAATTTAATTGTTTTAAATAATAGTTTCAGAAAAAATAATTTTCAAACTCAAAATTTTGCACAAAAAAAAATTGTTATATTTTTAGTTAATTTTTTTCAAAATTTTATGTGATTAAGTACTTATTTTGCATTCAACATTCAATACTGTTAATAATTTTGAATATAAAAAACAGTAACGTAAAAATAAAAAAGTTTTTTTTAAAGCAAAAAGTGATTTTGGATTTTTCTTTATATCTCGACAATGGCAAGGTATTTTTCAATCCGGTTTACTGTGTTCGACTAAAAATTAAAAACAGCATTGAATGTTGAAAACAAAATTAGTACTTAATAACATAAAATTTTGAAAAAATTAGTTCGAAATTTAAGAAATTTTTTTTTTCAAAATTTTAAGTTTGAAAATTAATTTTTCTAAAACTATTATTTAAAACAATTAAATTTAAATACAAAATGAAAGCCTAAGTTTTTGGCTTTGCAGAAAGGTATAACACGTTGTTGTAGATGAAGCCGTTGATTTTTAATATTTTTTTTTAAAATAAGCCAATTTTTCAGAAAACTGCCCCTCCTGGCTAAACGGGGGGAATAGGCCCCCCTCTCCCATACAATTTTTTTCTTGTCTCAAGCCTACTTACACGATATGGCTATTTGACACAACGTTTTATTTTAACATATGGGTGAAGGAGGAGTTAGTTATTGATTAAAATATAAAGTCAAATTTAATATAGCCTGGCACACTCTTCGTTAGGCAAGCTATCATATTCATACATGTTTTCAAACTAAATTTCATAAAAAAAGTTTCAGCCGGTTAACAGTCCGGTGAAGGTCGCCCTTCAGCGGCTCTTAGACTAAACTGACAACTTCAGAAATTTATTTTTTTACTCCAATGTCTGCCGAATGTGGTACATCATTGCCGTTTTGGGATTTTTTTTTTTTTTGACAGAGACGTAACATAACTATGCTATGTTGAAAATTTTTGTATAAATAAGAATTTGTTCAGCGTAACATAAGAGCCTTATTCATAGCATAGCTATACTTTAATACTGTATAAAGAGAGTTTATTAAATAATGTTTTCTGTTTTTGTATAATTTGAACAACGACAAAAAGTTACAAATAATTTTCGAGAAAACCTTAATATCAAAGTGTCAAAAAAGAGACTAGCCCATTAAAAATTTAGTTCGGGTTACATTTTTAATAAATTTTTTGGATAATTTTCCATTAATTAAAGCATTGATAACACACTATATAGATAATTTAGGTAAGGAAATTCTTACTCTTTCTTGTTTCATTTTTAATGGTTAAAAAAAAAAAAACATAAATGTGATATACACATACGGGCTTAAAGCCGTGCGTCATAATGGTCGTTTGTCAAACTTATAGCGTATTCCCACCGACTTGATTTAGCTCATATGATTTATAAATTACGATGAGCGTTTCCACTGAACTTCTTCCTAATTTAGCTTGACACTTTTGACAATCTTGACATGAGTTTTAAATTTTTCAATAAAATATTTTAATATTTGACACAAAATGTGAATTTTGTCTGTCAAAAAGAAAAACAAATGAATTTAAAATGAATTTTATTCATTACTTAAGCATGAAATCATTCAGCCTGGAATCATCGATTTATACCTTAATAAAAATAAAACAAGTTAAATCACGTAATTAGAATTGAATGAAAATGTATGGCAAATCATGTAATTAATTATGTGATTTAGCTAAATCAAGTGGATTTAGCTAATTCACGTTGGTGGGAATACACTATTAACAAAAAACATATTAAAATTCCTTCAATGTAGGGCGGTGAGATATTAAGATAAAAAATATAATAATAGAACACATACAATGGCTAGCATTTTTTTAAATAAGTATCCGCCTTAGTGCAATTTAGTGGATCTGTTATATTGCAGGAAAATGCTGCAGAATGAGATTCATGAGCAAGACTATTTCACTATGCAATTTGAAATTGTGAGAAGATTTCTTTCTTCGTCGCAATAAAATAATGATGGTTCTTTTTCTTGAAACTGATATTTTCATAATATTAATGCTAAAATAATAAAGAAAAAAATGTAGTATCATACGGACCTAGGAGTATTTAATTGTGAAAAAAACTTTGCTTGACATAACCAAAGATTAAAAATGTAACAAGATGGGAAACTGACTTACGTTTCATCACTATTCTCTATATTACACTGGATAGTGTATTACCTACAAAGTATAACAGTTTTTTTGACTCCATTTGAAGACAACAGTCAATGTCCCTTTTCGACTTTTTGACGTCTAACCAAGAAAAAAAAAGCAAAAAATAAGGCGTTTTTCTTTTTTGCATCTGAACAGTGCCTGAACAATGAGAGAAATGTTTAGAATAATTTAAATGGTGAAGGAAACAAGTTGTTATAGCAGAGAATATCAGTTTTATAATTAATAATGGTCTATTATAATTATTATACAATTACAATGAAAAAAAAAACTAATATTAATTCTGGATGCTATTGTTTTTTTACTGGCCCATACTTCGTTTTCACACTACAATTTTGTTTAGTTCGCCAATCTATTTTTTTGTTATTTCTTTACTTAGTTTTTCGGTCAATTCGACCCACTAATACTTCGCATTTGTTTCTTTTGTTTTTTAGTTGTTTTGCATTTCCGTTACAAGTGCACTGAGTTATTTGGTTTTAGTTTATCTCAATAACGGTTGTTTCGCGTTTTATTTAATTTGATTCAAGGTTGTTTTAAAGAATTTTTAGAGAAATTTGGCCAAGAGATAAGCAATCAAATATAAAATATCTATATATATATTTTTTTAAGTTATTTCGCTCATCGTTTATTTCGTTCTTTTTTTTTTTTTTGATGTTAAGCCCCAGGGCGTTAAAATTCTCGAGAATTTATTTCGTTCTTTTTTTGTGGATGTTAAGCGCCCAGGGCGTTAAGATTTGCGCGAATTTTAAAGCCCTTGAGCTCTTAACATCCACAAAAAAAAGAACGAAATAAACGATGGGCAAAATAATTAAAATCGAAGTGAACAAAAACGGAATAATGAAAGGCCAAGTGAACTTAAGACCAAATAATAAAAGGTCAAAACAATATAAATACGAAGTGAACAAAAACAAAGTAAACTAAAAATGACAATATGATGAAGCGAAGTATATATTGGGCGAAATAAACGAAAACGAAACAAATAAAAACAAAACAACTAAATGACGAAGCGACTTTGACGAAATAATCAAAAACGAGATATTTGAGGCGAAACAAACCATACCCTAATTCTCTATACACAATGCTCCGAACTAAACAAGAAAAACGCTTGTAAATGAAAGCAAACTACTCTGTTCTTTGCACCGATACAGAGATCAGTAATATAGAGATTAGGGATTCTTTGTCGTTTATTTTTGTTATACTGTTATACAAATTTTTCCCTTTTCGACTTTATAACAATATTCAAATGGAGTCACTTTTTCTGTACGGATACACTATCCAGTGTATTATAGAGATCAGTGCTATTTTTGACAGTTCTCTTTTGTTTGTTTTCGCATTTTCAAATTTAGGTCGTATGTGAATTGCGTTAAAAGGGATTTTTTTAACCAACATTTCTGTGTAGTACTGAGACATTTCCCTCATGATTTAAGAAATGTCCTTCAACACACAAATGTTTTTATTCTTCTAGGTAAAATAATTTTGTGTACAAAACCAAACTTTAAGCAACAAATTTCATGAAAAGTCACTGAAAATAACAAACAAACTTTGTTTTATTTATTTCTCTAGATTTTGCAGTGGTAATATGATATTTTGAAGCAACAATAAGCATGTCTTCAAACAAAAATTTCCCTTTTTGGATGATTGTTTTTTCCGTGTGGTTGTTATTATCAAAACAAAGAACAAATATTTCGTTTTTCGATTTTAAAATATGATGAATATAAAATATTTTATTTTAATCTCTTGAAATATCAATGCATTTAATAATTAGTTATTACATAAAACTAAATATAACGCACAAGAACAGAACAGAACAACAAAATAGAAGCAAATTTCTCTATCTTTCCTGAGAAAAAAAAACACGTCAAAATTTTAACCCATTTAACCTGCTCAGCAGGATAAATTTTAACCCATTTTATTCACCAGGTTAGTGTCAAGTTTTAACCAAACGTCAAGTTTTAATACACATTTTAACGCAATTCACCCACGGCCTTAACGTGGATTGCTAGATTGAATTTTGAAATTGTCAAACACGTTTTTCTTAAACTCACCATGAAAAGACTTGAATAATGATTTTGAATACGTTCCGAAACATTAGACCGAAGATATAATTTCTTGTGCCTTACATATGTTTAAATGCAGAGACGCATTCAGATTCAGATGTTTAAAAATACTGGCGTAAAATTATAGTCCGCTAATGAACAATGTTAAAGTATTAAGTGTATATATAAGTGTGTATATAATTATATATTAAGTGAATATGCTGATTCAACTGAAGCTAATCACGAGATTTAGTGAAGTAGATTAAGAAAAAATCTCGACTTTTCTGAAATTTATGGTAGCAAAAACGTAGTGTTATACTAAACGTTCTGTAATTCAGAGTTTTGACCTACGAATATGTAAGCTAAATCCTATAAAAGATTTGTTCTTAAACTACTTCGCTAAATATTGCGATTAGCGTCAGTGGAATCAGCATATTAAATAACGTTTGAATCATGTTTGAAACGTCATTTAAGCTAGTATCACAGTAATCTTGTTCATTAGCAGATTATATATTTTCGTTATTGAATTGAGGAGACATTAGGTAAGTTTCATTATCAATTGGATCATAGTTCATTAGATTTTATTTATTTATATTTACAGTTCAAACTAACATAAATGATATATCATATAACTATATAATTTAGAACATGTCATAAGTGCCCGTGAGATCGTTTGCAGAAATAAGGAGAACAAAGTTTTAAAATCCTTCATATTCATGTCTCTTATAAAATATTTAATACAGAAATGTATTGTTCTGATATATCATGTTTTCTTATTATAATTAAATTACACACACATAATGGCAATCCGTAAACTTTAGCTTGTAGGCATCTGTCACTTTGACAGCCTTGTTTCCCATCTTGTGTTTAGCTCTTTTTTCTTTCAACACTTCAGATATAGTTGTTCTGATGACAAAAAATTTGTTATGTTCCCACTATTCCAATAATTAATGATTGATTGTTCTGATACCTATTACCGGCCCTTTATTGGACTGAAACTTTTTCTTTATTTTCATTCATGTTGAACTTTGATGTCGGAAATTCGACTGCTTGATACATTTGATGCCATGTACTGCTCTTCCAGTGCTAAATATCTGGACGTAATACTAGACACCAAATTGAACTGGAAGCTTAACATTGAAGAACGGGTAAGGAAGGCGTGTGTCGCCTTCTACGCCTGTAACAAAACATTCGGCAAAAAGTGGGGCCTCCAGTCAAAAATGATAAAATGGACATACACGGCGGTTGTAAGACCGATACTTGTTTATGGTTCCATTGTGTGGTGGCCCGCTCTCAGCAAAGCTTACATAGTAAAAATCCTTACAAAGGTGCAGAGAAATGCTTGCGTAGGTATATCAGGGGCAATCAGATCCTGCCCAACAGATACACTTAACGTCATCCTGGACCTTCTTCCGATTGACCTCTTTATTAAATATCAGGTGTCCTGCAGTATCTTGAGACTCAAAGAAATAGGCTGCTGGAAATCTAGATCCTACGGGCACTGCAACCAAACAAGCCTTATACCATCAGACATCCTATCCACAACCACCGATTACTGCATCCCTACCCTAGACACCTCAAAGAAGTTTAGAGTCTTGCTCCCGTCAAGAATCGACTGGGAGGAAGGTGATGTGACGAAAGACTTCGACACAACTATCTTCACGGATGGTTCAAAGATGGAATGCGGTGTTGGTGCAGGTGTCTTCTGTGAATCTCTTGAGATTTCAAAATCCTATAGACTTCCCGATTTTGCCAGCGTATTCCAGGCAGAATTGCTAGCGATAAGGGAAGCTTGTAAAGCCCTTAGAAACGTACGACAGAACCAAAATGTAGCTATATTAACAGACAGTCAGGCAGCTATTATAGCCATAGATTCTGCTTTATCATCCTCTAAACTGGTCAAGCAATGCAAAGAGGCCCTCAAGGAACTTGATATGAGCGTCACTCTAATCTGGATACGGGCATAGGGCTATGAGGGAAATGAGAAAGCAGATGAGCTAGCCAGGCAAGGATCAGCCCTTCACAACTCACTGGCAGTGAGAGTATATGCTCCTCTTGGAGTTGTGAAGGGCAACATCCTGATCAAATACACATCACAAGCAAATCATAGGTGGAGTAGTTTAACGAGCTGCGTTATATCTAGGAAAATCTGGCCCGCCTATAACAAGCCAAAATCAATCAATTTAATTTCCAAACCAAGGCATGACATAGCCAGGATTGTCGCTACCTGCACAGGGCATTGGCCTGTAGGGGAGCATGCGGCAAAATTGGGTATACCACATAACTCTTTCTGCCGTAGCTGTGAGAACCAGGAAGAAAAAGAAACGGTCCCACACTTTCTATGCCATTGTCCAGCCCTGGCTAGGAAAAGAGCACTCCATTTAGGTAAAGAATTCTTCAACGGCATTGAGGAACTCGCAGATTTCAAGATCAAAGATCTGATCTCTTACCTCAATAATACAAAGTGGCTTTAGCGCCTCCCGCCCCTCTTTATTTCTCCCTCATTAAATGGCACTATGAGATAATAGGCCGTAGGGTAGGAGAATAATACCAATTCATATATAGGACTGTGTGTGCGGAACATACATAATCCAGAACCCACTTGCAAATCCATTTAGAATCTCACGAGGTATGGTACCAAAACGGCGCACTCAGCGCTAATTGTGTCCTGCGCGAAGTAGGACAGCCATTTCTACCTACCTACCTACTGCTCTTAACGCAATTTTACTTTTTTACTATCTTTTCGAACACATCCCTCTTCTGCTCACTTTTATTCACCTTTTGACCGTTAAAACGAAAATTTTCAAATTTACCGGTGAATTTAGTCCCCAGATGGTAGGACCATATTCACTGTGATAGTATTGGTAAAAACACGCATACTTTCACAGTATAACTATGGTCCGAAGCTTGCAGGCAACTGTCACTTTGACAGCCTTGTTTAACATCTTGTTACTTATTTAATCTTATTAAACTCTTAATCTAACATCTTGTTACTTATTTTAACCTTATTTCAATTAACATTTAAGAAGATAATACGATTTTAATATAACATATATTAACATGATGCACAAGAGCACAAGACAAGACGTGCTACGCGCGCCGCTGGCCGGTGGGTGAGGGTGAGGCGGACGAAGTCGAGGGCTAGTTTAAACATAATTTTGTGGATACCCAGCCAAATAAAGCAATATAAAACAAAGCACGTACACACGACTAAATGGTAGTAATCAGCCATGTTCCTTTAAGCATTGTTTTTGTAATTCTCTGTTTTACTTTTATGTTTTGTGCATTCGAGTTTAAGCAGTCAAAGAAGAAAGACGTGAATTTTTTGATTGTGATTTTCTTGTGTGTTATGCTTGAACGGTACAAGTGGTCACAAGAAAATACATGTTCCCCTGGAAAAAAAATAAAGAAAATTATTTACAAGACCCAAGCCAAGAAGAAGACCGTGCGTGAATACACATACATGAATAGGTGAAGAAAGGAGTGAAAAACTAAAGAATAGAATAAGAAGAGGAGAGAAAAAATAACAAGGACACGACACATGAAGAAACGAGAGCGAGAGAAAACAAAAACAAAGATCCACCAAAACATCTGTGAGCATTGAGCAATGAAAGTATCAAAGAAGTGGAGAGAAAGTAAAAAGAAGGGAATGACACACGAACCCTTTATAGAGAAAAAGAGTATACAGTGTCTGAAAAACAGAACAAGTACAATCCTGAGAAAAACCAGAGATCCAGCGAAACATCATTGAGCAAGGCAAGGAGCAAAGAGAACTTATTTCTGTATCATAGAGCGGTAGCAAATAATATTATTTTTATTCTAGAACAGTTTTGTTTTATGGTATAATTTGTTTCTGTAGTTTGTTTTTTTGTAGTAAAGATGGTATTAGTTGAAATCCTCATCTCAAATTTTGTAACGGTATAAACCTTCCATCCTGTATTTACAGATCCTACACGAAAAATCTTGGATGGAAGGGTGTCCAGTCAGACTAGGCCAGCTATGGTTGCTGCCGTTCGCTTAAGCTTGCTGGATGTGGGTGGGTTTTTTGGCCTGCCTGACCGGACTACCGTAATTTTATCATACCTGTTCGAAAACTAAAAAAAAGACTTTGTGACGATCAAGAACACATAACAAGTGAAACAATCTAGGACAAAAACAACAACATCAAACTGACTGACACATGAAATCAACTAAATTTCGTACAAAAGAAATGAAATGCTAAACGTGGACACAGAATTCCGCCACTGAACCACCTTTTCATCCTTTCAATACACGGATGCCTTTGGTGATAATGACATTCTTGAGCATTCCTCCCGCAGCCATTTCATTGCAGAGAAGGCTCCATGGCTGCCGCTTGCTCAAAAATAATGCGACAGCCCCTAAAATCTAGGCTCAAAGCCTCACCTGCGTGGACTCAAACACAAAAAAAAAAACACAAAAATAGTCAAAACAAAAAATGGTAAGTATATAATATGCATGTACAGAAAAATGCAGTGGTAACAACTCGGAGTGGGGCTATTCTTTTTCGTCAGTTAAAAAAGTAAACAAAATTAATATAAATCACGATACCTTTGAATCCTTATACCTGTGCGCACACGTAATGCCAACTCCTGTGGAGGGAGTACATTAAACAAACATAAACAAAAAGAAAAACTAGGTACCATAATTAAACAAACTAATCACTTACAGCCAAATTTATAATCAAATCTTAAAGGTTGCTTAAATTTAAGCAACATTTAGGTATGATTTAAGTAGAAAATTCATATTTATAGTTAATTTGAAGCAACGTTAATTAAAGCTCTCTTAACTTAAATGCAAATTTTGTTGTTGAAAGGTTGATTAAATGTTGACATTTCTATGATATTGAGAAATCATCTCTTCTCCGTTGGTAATTTTAGTTTTTTTTTTTTTTATAAAGATATGCGAGGGATAGGAAAGAAAAATTCCACGTGGGAAGAAAAGTTATAAGGCCGCCAACACGTATTCTAGTTATGATTCCAGTAATGATGATCCCAGTCATAACAAAATCAAGCTTGATAAGCTTCTCTTTAAGTAAAAAAAAACCATCCTCATTTGCTTTTTTTTAGAAAATGTTACAAAATGTATTATCATTCACTACTAATTCACACAAAACTTTAAATTACATTCTGAAACGGCGACAATTTTTTGACGTGGTGTTTGATTTTTGTTGCTTATGTTGTACTGTACCCACATTTTCCACAACATTTATTGCGTTGTCCGCATTTGCTCAGTTCAGGTGAAGCAGCGGAAGCTCAGTCTGTTTTTCGGTGTGATCGGCGTCGTCGTCATCATCCTTTCTAACCTCCTCGACACTCATTTCCTTAACAAGCCCACGGTCTGGGAAGAAACTGTATGCACCGTCGTTGATACTCGATTATAAATAAGAATTTAAGTAACATTGCTTAAAGGCTGCCTTGATATTTAAGCAACTTAACTAAACAACCTTTGAGAACCATTTCAAGGAAATCTAATGAATACGGCAGTTAGCTATACTTTATTGGAAAGAAAAACACAATGGGGCATATTCATAGACATTTTTAAACTGCTGTTAAGCTGTGATTAACTTAAACTGGAGTTAAAGCTATTCATAAACACTGGGTTGCTTCTTCTGAAACGTTTGATGATTATGCACAAGAACGGAAGCGAAATGAAAACTGCTTTATTCTCTAGACACAAGCCAAAAAAAGACACAAGAAAATACACAAGATAGGTACTCAGATAAAGGTGTTTTGTTAGGGCATCTATTGTTAGGCATCTTGTAGAGCAACATGTTCTTACTCATTTGTGTATGCAATCCAAGACATCTATTAACATGTCGAATGGTTTTTGTCATGATTATAGAGATCATCGTGTAGTAATTATCGGCTACCACAATTGTAAAAAAGAAACATAGGGAAAAAAGCCAACACCCTCAAGGAAACAACAACTTGATTTAAACCAAAAAGTCTCCAAACTTTTCTTACCGTAAATGTTAACATCATATTCATCGCATTTCATTTAGTACAGAGAACAAAATTACTCGCATGGCAATATGAATGCACGTGTGTAGTAACAAAAAGGTTTTTTGATTTCAAATTCACATTTCTATTTTTTTGACATTTCTGCTGTGTTCATTTGAAGGAAAGTTGTAGTAGATTTCTTCAATTAACTCTTAGTTTAGTTAAACACATCAAGAAAACAGTCTATAAATGGAAGTTGTGTTTTCCTAGTGGGGCATATTCATAAAGAATTGTTTAAGTTGTAATTTCCTAGTCCAATGTTTGGGCTAAACAGCTTAGAAAAACACAGCTTAGGAAAACACAGCTTAAGAAAACACAGCTTCTATTCAAATACGATATTCTATCTGTGTTTAACTAAACTAAAGTTTAATGAAGAAGTCTACTACAACTGAATCGTTTATTTTCAAAACATGACATATCCACATTTCTCTGAAAACCGTTTTTTATTTTTATATTTTTTTTGGGAAGAAGCACGTTGACTTCTGAAATATGACATGTCCAGCTATCATACATACGTTATTATAGCGTCGGTAAATATTTGTTTATTTTCAAAACATGACATGTCCAGGACATGTCATGTTTTGAAAATAATAGAGTAACAAGTAGGCTTGGAGTTTCGTTATATGTATGATTATGTATTTTATTCTGGTATTTACATAATTACTTTTGTGAACTAAGTTGAAGAGTTTGTTTCTTACTTTTTGTGAAAGGAGTTAATTTTTGTTATAAGTAAGTGATTAAGAGTGTGAACATAAATGAACAGAAGACATATTAAATTTCTCAGCCTGGTTGCCCCTTCATTTCAAAAAAATTGTACTATCAGAGGAATCCGTTGGAAAAAAAGTACCAAGGAACTTGAAAGTATCTTTTAATATATCGAGTTTTGGAATGTTTGTTTACCACCAAAACAAGATCGAAGCACACGAATACATCGACGGACTTGTGAAGCACACATTTAAGCTCAAAAAGTTCAATGGCCCAATCACGTTTCCAACAACTCAAGCTTACGATATCAGTAACACCATCGATGAAAAAAAAATCGAGGATATTCGAAAAGTTGCCCAGTATATCCCGGAAGAGTTTCAAGAGTTTTACCATCTTACACTCGCCTGGAAAACTTACTTTCCTTCAAATGAACACATCAAACAGCAGGAATTTCAAAAAAATTAAATTTTCAAAATTCAAATGTGAATTTAGATAAGAAATTTATTTGTTACTATACTATGCTCGGCACGTACACATTGCATGCGAATTAATTGTTCTATGAACCAGATTAAACGCAATGAAAGAAGATAAATGGTGATATGATAACGTTTGCGACAAGAGAAGTTTGAAGACTTTTTGGTTTTTATGAAGTTGTTGTTTTCTAGAGTTTGTGTAGTTTAATTTTAATGTCTTGTTTCTTCTCTTCGACTTGGAGGTTGGCGATGATGATTACACTGTCGATCTGTATCATCACGACAAATTCGTTCAGCATGTTTATAGATGTATTGAATTGCGTACAGAAATTAATAAGAACATGTTCAACGTCAGAACCACTGATCTCTATATTACTATTATAGTGGTCAGAACCAGTGATCACTTTATAACAAGATTGGAAACCTACCTACGTTTTACCCTCCAAATACCGCAAAAGTTATTTTTTTTTCATACACACATACTCTTGCAGCAAACTTGCTTTATTATGTAGGCAATTGTGTCATCATTACAATAAAACGCATACTCTTACAGCTAACCTGTGTCTTTAAGTTTGTATTACACGTATACTCTTACAGCTAACCTGCTCCCTTAGCTTGTAGACAAATGTCATTTTGACAGCAAGCTTTCCCATCTTGTTATAACTGATCAGTGGTCAGAACAATCAATCCACTCTTTAGTCCCAAGATCAAATTCATCATCAAGTTGAGCGAACCTTTGTATATATATTGGTTTGACAGATCTTCTGTCAAATCAAGCAGAGAACACACATTACAAACGTATGTAAAAAAAAAGGTTATCTCGGCTTGGAACCAGTTAGCGCTTCAGTCGAATTCCATTTCGATTATATCTGTTAAATGTATATACAAAGGAGCGAACAACAGAAAATAAAGTACACAAATTCACTTATACTCATACCCAATTTCCGGTTTGAGGCGCACGCATCTATTAAAGTCCCCATAAAAGACGACTTTTATTAAGAAAGTGAATGATATTTTGAGATTTAATAGGAAAGTAACAACTAACACATAGCATCACCCATGTTTAAGGTTAGACCCCAGTTAAGCTGTTAATCCTGGAACTAATTGTGTTTAGTAATAGCTTAAACTCCATTTTTAGTCTTGCTTACTAACTTGGCGCTACTCTCTGTTGTGGACTTGGGACACAATCAACAGTCTCCGCCAGCCCGCTCGGTCCCTAGCTAGCTGTCTCCAGTTTTGCCTTCCAAGTTGATTGAGGTCCTCTTCCACTTGAGTGCGCAACCTGAGTGGCGGTCTTCCTCTCCCTACGTCCCTCTGAGACTCTGGACCTTGACCCTTCCGGCTAGGTCCATGTCGTTGTACAAACCGTAGAGTTCGCTGTTATATCTTCTTCGCCATTCAACTTCAATGCACACGGGGCCAAAGATGACCCGAAGAACTTTCCTCTCGAAACAGCCTAAGGCAATTTCATCCGATTTTGTCATGGTGTGTTGTACAATTTTACCTTAGTTGCTCGAGAGAGGGCTTTTCCACTCAATGGCTTTCTTAGCCCAAAGAAACAGCGATTAGCAAGAGTTATTCTTCGTCTGATCTCGGCGCTGGTGTTGTTGCCCGTGTTTATAGCAGAGCCTAGGTAGACAAACTCCTCTACTACCTCCAAGTTGTATGCGTCTATTGTGACGTTCGGTCCGAGTCATCGGTGTTGGGTGTCCTGCCTCGAAGACAGCATATACTTCGTTTTTCCCTCACTTACCGCTATACCCTTTTTGGCCGCTTCTGTCTCAATTCTCACAAAGGCGCCATTGACAGCACGCTGTGTTTTTCCCATTATATCAATATCATCGTCGTACCCGAGAAGAAGAACAGATATTTGGAAGATAGTGCCTCTGGTGTCGACGGAGGAGTTCTGCACTTTTTTCTCAAGAACGATATTAAAGAAATCGCACGACAGTGCATCGCCTTGTCTGAATCCTTTTTTGACGTCAAAAGATTCTGTACGCTCGTTGCCAACCTTGATGGAGCAGCGTGAGTTCTCCATCGTCATTTTGGACAAGCGAACGAGCTTGGCAGGGACGCCAAAACTAGCTTTGTACAGCTCATCTCTGTAGATGCTGTCATATGCGGCCTTAAAATCGATGAAAAGGTGGTGGGTATCGATTTGGAGTTCATAGGTCTTTTCCAGGATCTGCCGCAACGTGAAAATTTGGTCGATGGTTGACTTTCCTGGCCTGAAGCCACATTGATAAGGACCAATCAGATTGTTGACGACAGGCTTCAGACGTTCACATATTACGGCAGAAAGGATCTTGTGGACGATGTTAAGTAGACTTATTCCTTTGTAGTTGGCGCATTTCAGATGATCTCATTTTTTCAGGTTCGGGCAAACAATGGTGAGGTTCTATTCATCGGGCATGCATTCCTTTGACCATATCTTACAAACGATTTAGTGCATGCTCCTATCTAGCTCGTCGCCTGCTGCTTTGAACAACTCAGCAGCTAGCCTATCTGCTCCAGCGGCTTTGTTGGATTTCAGCCGTGATTTCACTTCTTCTAGGTCAGGTTCACGGAATTATTGGCTACCATGACGGCGGTGTTTTGTTCGTCGTCGTCGTTATACAGTCGACAGAAGTGGTCGTTCAAAGTCCCTAGCATTGGCTGTGATTCTTCTATGACGTTCCCTTGTTTATCTCTGCAGGCATCGGTTCTTGCTCGATGACCATGAGCAAGCTGTTTAACCTTTCGATAAAACTTCCGAACTTCATTCCTGTTCCTGTTGGCTCTCTCAATATCCTCAATCTGACGCTTCTCATGCTCTCTCTTTTTTCTCCTAAGAAGCCGACGTTCCTCTCTCCTTACTCGTAGAGCTCACGAGCAGCTCTTGTGCTTCTATGCAGTGCCACTTTGTATGCCTTCTGCTTGGCTGCATGGGCCTGCCTGCATTCTTCGTCAAACCAGGGGTCTCGTTTTGGTGGCTGTGTGAAACCCAACACATTAGAGGCGGCATCTCTAACTGCTTTCTGGCAATATTGCTACTAGTCTTCGATACTTGATGTTGGCGGCATAGGACTACTTAAGAGGTTACTTGACACTCAATCAGAGAAGGATCTGGCGATCTCTTTTGATTGTAGCCGTCCGGCATCGAGATATTCGTAGCACTATCCTGGCTACGACGAGGTAGTGGTCCGAGTCGATGTTAGCTCCTGGAAAAGTTCTAACATTTAAAATACTGGACAAGTGCCTTCTGTCGAACGCTATGTGATCAATCTGGTGGATGGTTGATTGATAAGGAAATCTCCAAGTATATTTATGGATGTTGAGATGTAGGAACCAGGTACTTGCTTACACAACATTACGCCCCGCAGCAAAATGCATCAGCCTGAATCCATTATCGGAAGTGGTGTCGTGCAGGCTGTGCTTTCCGACTGTTCCAGCAAAGATGTTCTCTTTTTCCAGAATTGTGTTAAAATCACCTAGGACAATTTTAATGTCGTAGCTAGGGCATTGCTCGTACGTTTTGTCAAAGAGCTCGTAGAACTCTTCTTTGGTGTTGTCCTTTTTCTCTTCTGTGGGGGCATGCGCACATATTAGGCTAATGTTGCCGAATTGAGCCTTGGTTCAGATTGTCGTGATGCGTTTGCTCACACATTTTAAGCTCAAGACTTGTTGCCTGAGTCTCCTTCCTACAACGAACCCGCATCCAAAGAGTCGCTGTTGTTGCTCTCGGTTACAATCACCATAGTAGATGTCACATTTTCTCATCCTCCTTTTGCCTGGTCCATCCCATCGCATTTCCTGGATAGCGGTTATATCTGCTATGTAGCAGTTGAGGGTCTCCGCTAACTGTTCGGCAGCACGCGGTCTATTAAGGGACCTAACATTCCACGCGCATATCCAAAACTCGTTTTCCTTTATACATTTGCTTGGGTCGTCATCAGTGTTGTTTTCTACGTTGTTGGGAGGCACCCCGACGTACAACCCCCAATCTGGAGTACCAGGCACTTGATGTGACTCCAAGTGCAAGATCCGGAAAATTCGCTCCTTTTACGGCCTGAGCTTCAAATAAGTCGATGTAGCCCGTAAAGGTGTTCGGCGTAACTGGAACCATCGTTGATTCCAAAAAAGAAAATTCATTCGCTGTCGTCCTTCGATGGGAGTGCCTTGGTGGGAACACTACTTCGTTGTGGGGTAATTAGTAGTAACAGCTTACTCCGCTTGGACCTGTTAACCATGGGAGGCCCTTCTGCGAAATCTAGTTTCGTGATCGCATAGCTCTAAGCTTCATAAATGTAGTCACCGTAAGCCGCTCCGCCACGTCAAGGCTTACCCCATTGAGGGAAGTTTTAGTTAGTCACAGCTTAATAACAGTTTAAAAATGTCTATGAATCTTGCACACTATTCTTTCAAATTTAACCGCAGTAGAGGATTATTGAATATTTAAGATTAGGGGACGTCAGGTATTTGTTTTCTTTTTCATTTTTTTTTTTTTTTTTTTTGTTATTGAGACGACTGTATTTTGTTTTTTGTGTTTCTTATTTCTTTGATACCAGGGGCCCTATTCTTGAATCAAAAAAATAAAATATCGCATACATTATCGTATGCGAGATCATAAATAGTATTCTTGAACGCTTTTCGAATGCTGTCAAATGCATCGTATACGAAAATTATCGAATGCTTCATCTTGAGTGGTCAGATGGTCAGACCTACTCGAGATGACTTATCGTATACGAAAATTGTGCGAAAATTGTGAAATCTTAAAAATGTTTCTTAGTTTTTGGCGGAATTTGCTTGGTACCCAAAACATTAAAATGTACTCACTCATGGAAAAAGGCCTCAAAAAATTCACAGACAACGTCATCAACCGGAGTCAAGACAACATCTTAGCATTTAGGAATTAAGACCAATGTACACCGCACCTCCTTTCCAACCCCTTCTCTTCTTCCTAATGCACTCACTGTGTCTCTGGCATAAAAAGGGTATAAAAATCCCTTTAATGGGTTCAAACGTTTTTTTTTTTGCCCTTAAGTGGGAGGGAGAGAAATGAACTCTTAGGGGCCGGTTATAGCTATCAGAAAAACGGATCAGAAAAAAATTATTTTCCAAATTTGATTACTCTAGAACTTCGTTTGAGCAAAAATATTGATGCAATTCGACGAACGTTTGTTTGAAATATTTTTTTCAAAAAGAATTAAAACATTTATGACCGAAGTTAATTAGAAAATTGAATTTAAATTTTTTTCTGATGAGATTTCATTTTTCTGAACAGCTGATGATAAAAACTTCAAAAATATTCCATTTCGTTTTTCTCATGTGTTTCGATTTTTTCTGTTCCAATAATAAAAAAAAAATTCTTAAGTCATAAAATAAAGCGCAAAGCTGGACTGACATTTAATTTCTGACACAAAATTCTTGGTTGCTATAAACACTCATCAGAAAAATGTTTCAAGTTTTCACTGTTCCAATTTTTCTGATGGATTTTTCTGATAGCTATAACAGGCCCCTTAGTTTTAAAACGCGTTGCCATTTCGTATACAAAATTCATCGCATGCATAAAGTCGTGTACGCGTCAATTTGATTCAAGAACATAACTCTGCTTTCGCATACGAGATTCAGTATGCGATCATTTACGTATGCGAAAATTTTCACATGGTTTCAAGAACAGGGCCCCAGGTGAAAATCAACCATAAGAAAAGAGGGATGTTCTTTATTTATATATTATTTTTATTTTTGTTTCCTTAGTTTTCTATTTAGACCACTATATTTTTGTTGTTTGAATTAAGGTTGAGGAACAAGAGAATGAAACACAGCAGTTCTTTTTTCTAAAACTTCGTTTCTCGATTAACTTTCACTAAAATCACGAGCAGTTTGTGATAGCTTTTAGATATCTTTAAACAGTATCGGCCTTATTTATAAACCGAACATAGACCTATTATAAGACTTATAATGCCAGTATAAGGAAATTCCTTATTTATAAAGTTTTAGCTTCACTACATAGGGATTGAATAAGCTTTACAAACGTTTAGGGTTGCATAAAGCTTATTATAAGGCACAGTACACAGAATACAAGGTATTATATTCCCGATTTTCTTCCCCCAAAATTCGCGCATATGTCCCATTTCAGAGACCTAAATGTCAAAACACAACAAAAATTGTTGTTGTGTTATCGGCATTTCTTTTTGTGCCTTTCGCGCATATGTCACATTTCAGAGACCTTAATGTCAAAACACAACAAAAATTGTTGTTGTCTTATCGGCATTTCTTTTTGTGCCTTTTCTCACTTCTGTCATCTTGGTCTCTGAGAGATGCGCAATATAATACCTTATATTCTGTGTACTGTGATTATAAGGTACTATAATACGTATTTGTCAGACATCACACGTCAATAAAAAAAAAATTATTATTATTATCATAATCTGTCAAAGAAATTTGGAATTTATTTTAGTGTTGTCAGCAACAAAAAATGCAATACCAATTTAGCAGTGTTGTTAATGATATGAATTCGCTTTCCCGAAGGCCTAAAGTTTGTAAAAACGGTTCGACCCAAAAACTACATATTCGTGAAAAATAATTTCGAAATAAATATCGGTTTTCCAAGAAAAACATGAGCATATTAATAGAGATCGTGAGGGCGGAGATAACTGGCGACAATAGAGGACGTCATATACCAGTTGACCGGCAGCAATCCGATACTGGGGACGGAATGAGGTGTAATAATTTACTTTTAAGTTCGTTGTACGAGGGTGTATTCTTGACCTACCACCATAAACAACTTTTATGGAATTCGTAGCTTCCCCCAAGTAATTGTTGCAATAGATTGCACATACATATATCCGCATCCCAAAATTGATGGAACTTTGGGACAGTATTGAATTAATAGAAAGGGGTACTGCTCTTTAAACACCCAGGTGGTATACGATACATCATTGAAAATCAATGATGTTGTTTGCCGATGGAGAGGAAGTACCCATGACTTTCGCATATTCAGGGAGAGTCGAATCAAACAAAGATTCGATAATGGGGAATTTATAGGCCGATTACTCGGAGATGGCGGTTATGCATGTTCAAATATTTTATTCACTGCTGTTATGAACGTGCAAAGTGAAAGGAAAAGACGCTATAGTATTTCCCACATTTCAACAAGAAATGCAGTGGAACGTTGCTTTGGCGTCTGGAAGCAAAGATTTCGTATCCTGTTATCTGGAATGCAGTGTTCTCCTGAGAATGCGAAGGTGATTGTGGCTGCATTAGCTGTGCTTCACAACCTTGCAATAGATTTAAAACATGAACTTGATCCAACAGGTAATGCAAAGTGTTTGAAAAAAAAATTGAAGTTTAACTGTTATTTGGGGCTATTCTGCCATTTCTGTTATTCTGTTATGAATTTTCTGTTATGAATCATAAAAGATTTAGAAATAAAAGATCTTTTATAATTGGTATTCAGTACTTCGAACTTTTATAAAATTCTGTTATGAATTTTTCGAAAAAGAAATCTGTTATGAGACATCTGTCATTAATCAGCTGTTACCTAAATACTACAAATTGTTTGTGAATTGTGAATCTTTAGAAATAGATGAATATGGATATCCACGACTGATGGTGAGTTAAATTTCAATTCAATTCGGTTTTAATTTATCTATTTTATATCAAGAGGCCATCTATCTAGAAACCAGCTCCTGCATTTTCCAGAACTGTTGTTTTGAATAGCCAGTTTTCTGAAATCTCTTTGTTGGATTACAAAGGCAAGTATGTGGCGTTGTTCTTCTTACCATTGGACTTCACCTTTCTCTGCCCAATGGAGATTATTGGATTCTCTAACCCTGCAAAAGAATTCCGCAGCATCGATTTTGTTATAATTGCATGTTCAACATCCGACAAATTGTGAAAGAAAGAAAGACAAAAAATCAAAGAAACTGCCCTTCAGAGGTTCTTGCATTCGCGTCAATTGGACTTGAAGCTCATAGCAAACGTTACCTACAGCTGTCAATTTTAGTGGGTGAATGCCGTGCGTTGAAGTCGTTGACAGTGTGGTTGCGAAAGGTCGAGAAACTCTTGAACATGCAATCAAACTTGAGGATGCTCACGAAGAATGGAATGTCAAAGTGGTTTATGGTGATACCGATTCGTTGTTTGCTGTCTTACCCGGGAGGGGTTTTGTTACGGTTCTGGAATAGCTGAGATGGTGACAAGAGATAATCCCCAGCCAGTCAAATAGAAATTGAAAAAAGTCTATCAGCCCTGTGTTTTGCAAGTTAGTTTTGTTTTGTTTTTTTATTTAATGCAAATGCAATTTTATTCAATTTGTTTGCAGACCAAAAACGTTATGTTGGTTATATGTTTGAGACCACTGATCAGAAAGAACCTATTTTTGAAGCAAAGGGCATCGAGACGGTACGAAGAGATGGCTGTCCGGCCGCAGGTAAAATGCTCGAAAAACTGCGAACACTTTTCGATAGTGCAGATGTTAGCCGAGTTAGAGAATATAACTGTCGGCAATTTACAAAATGTTGTCCGAAAGACGATTGCGAGTATTAATTCCTTAACAGCAGCACAAATAGCCACTGCTGCGGACATAGAAAAATTGGATTAGCTATTGAAAACAAAATGTAATAATTTTTTTTTGTAACCTTAATGCATGTATTATGAAAATAATAAATTAAAATTAAGTATCTATTTATTCTTAGTTAAAAATAAATTCTATTATACTTATGGACATATTTGAACACTCAACCGACGTAAAAATATCAATTCGTTCCGAATTACTGAAATGAGTTTAGCGGCTTGAATCGCTGCGCTACCCTTGCTCGTACAAGTTGGCAACGACGCTTTCAATGCTCGAGAGCTTATCGACAACTCGTTTTATATTGGCCCTAACCGATCGGGGTTCTCAGCAATTCAGCCAATCTCTGGCCCCTACACACTTGCGCAGCATCTTGAAAGAGAAAAATCTTTTCAATTTTTGATTAATAAACAACAAGGTGGACCCCACCTGTGAAATATTTGACCCCTGCTAACGAACATAATCATCGAGCAGAGTTTGAGCTGTCTCTCGCATTTCACTGCAAATCTCCATTACATATGTAAGAGTCGCGCTATTTCCCGAATCAATTTCATACAAATCGTCTTCCCTTGTTATCTGTTGGTAAATTGTTCGTAAATAATAAATTTGGCTTTGTAAGTCAAAAAATGTTCATACCGAAACATGCACTCCGTTGTTCCATTTCGTTTTTTTCAATGCACAATGTTCCCTTATATACTCTGCTTTAATGTTAAATGACCATTCTGTCTGAATAAACACCAACAGATCTTGCAGAACTGATCGGACCTTCTTAATTGTCGATACGTACAAATTTGTTATCAAATCTTTTAAATTCACTGCAGGTAACACTTTCACTTTTAGCCGAAACCATTACTTAAAACATAAAATATAACAATTTTGTGTGCCTTTGAACGAGTTGTGTCATTTACGGTTCAAATTTCAAGATTAAAAAATTTATCAACTAAGCTGAAATGCAATATTTAACTGAAAACGGTGAACTTATTGAAATCTTTTATCATAAAAGTCCCGAAAAGTTGTCTTTTATTCTTTTATGATTTTTAACAGATTTCATAAAAGATTTTGGCTTGCTGAATACCAAATAGGCGATTTATAAAAGATTTTCAGTATGTTCGAATTTTTTGACAGTTCATAACAGATTTCTTAACAGATTTTATAACAGATTTGGCTTGCCGAATACCAAATCTGTTATTCATAAAAGATTTTTTGACAACTTAAACTTTTGTATGGGAATTCATAACAGAATAACAGAATAAAAGAATAAAAGATTTCGCCGAATAGCCCTGATTGTTTTTATAGCATGCGAGGATAACATAGAAGACGATTCAACGGAGATGATTGAGGAAAATCAACATACCTATCAAAATTTATCCCCCCGGGTTTTTATTGAAAAATTGTTTTCATAAAATATTTACAAATGTATGTCTATGTACCTATGTTTTTTTTTTTTTTTTTTAAATATCCATGTATTTATTGAATCATTAGGTATTTCAAGTAACGCCTTGTCACGTTTTTTTTCGTTTGACTTTTAGTTCCTTAGAAGTGCTTCTCTCTGGTAACTTTTGCTAGAAATCATAGCCAACCATTGAGTATTATAAAAGGGTAACAAACCAGCTAAAATTTAAGAAATTTTACACAAAAGTAAGCCTTGGTAACAACCTCCATTTGGAGAAAAAACATCTTTCGTAATTTAAGGTTTTTAATAAAAAAAAAAAAAAAAAAAAATAATTTAGAGTATGATTAAACTACCAAGATGTGCATACAAATACATATTACTTTAAAAACTGTCTTCGGACAGGTCCGATTGTTGCTTCATTTTTTTATTTGAAGATGGATATTCCTCCTTATGCTGCCTCTCTATCCGCAACGTCTTCATGCTTTCTTCATGTTCTAGCAACATGAACTTTTTCTCCAGTTGCCTGGAGAATCGGCAATGTCAAACAGTTTTTTTTTCCACTGTTCGTCATATGATGCAACATAATTGCAATTAAATCTATTTTGTACCTTTTTAGAGGTTTTTTTCTTTTCAATGATGGTGGTCTCAGCCAGAGACAGGATTTTGACCAGTTGGAGAGGTTTTGCTTGGAGAAGGAAGCTCTTCCTTCGAAACCTCATTAATGATATCTAATACATCATCGTCCTGGAAAAAAAAATGAATAGGATGTGAGTTATTTTTAGTATTCCACAATCAAATTTTGGTTAAATTTCAAAAACTAAAAAGGATGGAACAAAATTTACCACTTGTTTTTTCTCTGCGATTTTTTCCGCGTTCAACTCGTATTTCTTGGTCACCTGCACCTCGGTCAACGGTAAACCAATTCAAATCAAAATTTGCTCATTGTTTTTCTTACAAAAAAGTACCTCTGCATCGCAGTCGTGTAGTTTTTTGCCCTCGTCATACTCATGAGGGATGAGCGCCATTAAACGCTCATCCTCATAATTTGGTGATTTGGGTGGCGGTCCAGCTCCCGTTGCTTTGCAGCTCTTTTTGTAGGCGGACACCGAGACCTTGCTTTTTATTTTTGTGCTCCGCCATAGAGCTTGCAGCTGCTGAACTGTCCTCTTCGTCACCGGGGAATTTTTATTCAATCTAAAATGTTCCATGATTAAATTATGGATCTCATATTTTACTTACATATTAGTTATCTCGATCCACGCGTCTCGTTTTTTGCGCGATACATTCGCCTCCACACTTTTATTTTCAACTACAGCGATTCTCTCTTCAATCAACTGCATTAAAATTACATATGTATCTACAAAAGAAAATTTATTTTATTGCTATCAATGTTTCTTTTTAATAATTTACTTACTTTTTCGGAGGCTTCAAAATTAACAGCACGGTTTCGTTTTATTTTGTTTTCCATTTTTATTTATTTTAATTTTCAAATTTTCACACATCAACTGTTGACAGGAAATAACTTTGTATATCTATTTGGGGAGTAGTCTCAAGATGGAAAACGATGGTGGTGCCATCCTTAGAATTTTTCACAGAAGCAGTTTTTTTTACATAAGTTTGTATTGTGTGTACTAATCTTGGTAGTACTAGCTGTTCCATATACAAAGGGAAATAATACTTTTTTTATTCAATTGTCTGTCGAATGTAGTAGATCATCGTTTTGGTACTTTTTTTTGACAGAGATCTTACATAACTATGCTATGTTGAACAAATTTTTCTAAATAAGAATTTATTCAAAGTAATATAAGAGCCTATATAAAGTATAGAGGTGTTAAAGGAGTTCTTAATAAATATGGCTGTATCTGTTTTAAATGACTCTACGAATATCACCGAAACATTAAAAAACTTACAATTCAGAAAAAATCCGAAACCCAAAAACAGCAACAATATACATAATTTTTTTTTCTAAGAGAAAAATAAACAACATAAATATCAGAGACGAGCGATTTCCATTTTTTGTTTTGTATAAAGTGTTTCTAAGTAATGTGTTTTATTGGGTTTGTACTCTCTGTGTTGGATTTATATGTAGTTTATTCTGTGTTATGGGTGACGTTACAATTTAGAACAGTTAAATAGAAACTAAGTATATTAAATTTGGATTGTATGAATAAGGACGATCTTCAAGCTAGACTAATTGCCTATTTTCAAGACATAAGAAAAAAAACAAAGACCAGTGACAACCAAGACAAGGACAATCGAGGTGACAACAACGATGACGAAGCAAGTCATTATTATACAGTGGCAAATACTGAGGTCGGAATAAGACCAGGGTTCACATTTCGAGATATAGAAGAGTCCATATCGCAATTCTCGGGCGATGATGGATTTAACGTTCTGAGTTGGGTGACTATTCCGTGTACCAACATTTTTGTTTACCCTGTTTTCGGGATATATCTAGTATGTGTTTTAGAATATTTTCCAATGAAGTTGGAATGCTTTTCTATTCAGAAATGAAAATTTTGAGAAGAATATAAAATTACAATTATTATAAGTTTTTATATAGACTTTTATTTAGTTAGGAAATAAGGCCATTGTCTAGGCTTAAAGATATTTTATGGAACTATGAAGTTAATAGCTTTTATAAAATGCTTTTAATGCAAAGTGTATAAGATTCATATAAGATTACCAGAGTTTCATAGCTTATAAAAATACAAATTGTTCAGTTCAATTATGCGACATTCCTTTTTCCTTCCTTTTCCACATGGGATGTTGGTAAAAAACACATTACACATTACTAACATTAATAACACAATTACACTATATTAAACTAACAAATTCTACACACATTATTCTTAATTTATATTCAATAAATCCTATACATAATTTAAAACGGTCGACTAAACCCTAAAGACAGAGGGCACATCAAGCAGTTCAGAAAGAAATAAAGTAAAAAAAAACCGAAATTAAATTGTTTGACTGCCTTAGCTTATGCAAAATAATAGTGCAATTAATGAAATAAATGCTGTGAATATATAAAATTTAATATTTAATAAATCTGAAACTGTTTGTGTATAACATTTCTTGTTTTACAATAGAAGATACAAGATTTTGACTTTTGATATTGATCCGTTTTCGGGATACAGAATTTTGAAAAAAAAGTTCAAAAATAATTTTTTTAAATACAAATTAAATGTTGAAATCATTGTTAACACTTTGACTGCCAAGTCATTTAATAATTTTGGATCGTGCCAGGCCAAAATATTATTTTTTATTTTTGCTTCTTAGAGCCAATTTATAGACTCTCCATTAAATTTAAAATCGACATTATAAAAAGGGAGATTTTAAATTAAACGCAAAATTGTTTTATTAGGGGTATTCACGTAAACGCGGAAAACCCATAGAAACCGTAGAATTTTCTATCGGTAGAAATGAGCTGTCAAAATTTGTATGGGAAAAATTTTCTGCAAATCGTAGAATTTTATCTCACAAATTTGAAAGCGGAAACTGCAGAAAAAAACCTGATAAAATTTATGAACAGTGATCACTTTATAACAAGATTGGAAACCTACCTACGTTTTACCCTCTAAATACCGCAAAAGTTATTTTTTTTCATACACACATACTCTTGCAGCAAACTTGCTTTATTATGTAGGCAATTGTATCATTATTACAATAAAACGCATACTCTTACAGCTAACCTGTGTCTTTAAGTTTGTATTACACGCATACTCTTACAGCTAACCTGCTCCCCTAGCTTGTAGGCAAATGTCATTTTGACAGCAAGGTTTCCAATCTTGGTATAAGTGATCAGTGAACTGAACTGACATAAGCGGGAAGTTCTCGTCAAAT
Source organism: Sphaerophoria rueppellii (assembly GCA_920937365.1). Lineage (NCBI taxonomy): Eukaryota > Metazoa > Arthropoda > Insecta > Diptera > Syrphidae > Sphaerophoria > Sphaerophoria rueppellii. The sequence continues at coordinate 54,001,103 of CAKKXW010000005.1, forward strand.
TAAATAAAAAAAAAAAAAATCAGAATCAGAATCAACAAACAAATGAATGAATGAATGAATTTTGTTTTAAAACTACTTCTTGGCATCTTGAAGAGCAAAAATTAAAATGTAATTAGAATAAAAAAAAGCATCACTTTTACATAAATTATCGAATGACGTGAATTGAACAAATTCACTTTGACGTTTAACAAACAGCTGTTTGTTTTCCTTGTTTTCGCAACTACTTTCTGCTGGGGTGTTCATTTAAATCTTTTGTGGAATTTTCTATTTTTCCGCAAAGTAGAAAATTATCTCCTTACGTGAATACCCTTATTAAGTCTCTTTTATCGATTTTTAGTTAAAATGCCAAATTCGGCTTTTTAAGAGGGATATTTAGAACTAATGTTGTGTCCCTAGCTAAGCAGAATGTCCGTCGTGGGTTCGAGTCCTACTCGTGCCCAAGGTTTTTATTTCATCTTTCACGGACACTTCCTCTTGCGAAGAACTGACAAAACTTCCAAGAGTATCATGTGTCATGAAAAAGATGAAAAAGTGCTTCTCAACTGTGCCGTTCGAAATCGGCGTTAAATTGTAGGTCCCCTCAATTCTCCACACGCACCTAAAGAATTGTTGATGAGAGTAAGCCACTTAGGCTTTGGTTCTTCAAGAACTGTTACGCCACTCAATTTATTTTATTTTTTTATTTAGAACTAATAGAGCTTTTAAAAAAGCTTTCAATTTATTCACTCTCCATTAGAGAAAAATTACAGTTTTCATTTCAAACTTATTAATTGTTCGAAATTATAATATGTATAATAGTTTGGAATATTTATTGGATTTAAGTTATTTGATGAGGACGAGTATAAATTGCTTCAACCTGAATGAAGACAATATCGAATGGCAGACAGCATAGATATGGAAAAGTGGGATGACCAAAATTTTCTTCGTACAATTTCATTTATCCAAACCGAATGTGGTAAAAGTACTCGAGATTATTCGCACCGATTTGGAATACTCGCTTGAAAGGTAGACAAGTGTTAATAAAATAAAATAGTCCGGACTTAAGGTCACGTTATATTCGTCCAATTGCTCAATTGCTCATTAACGTACGCATTTGCGCTCTTGGATCATTGCAAATATCTATCGCCGATTTCGCTAGTGTAAGTGCTGCTTCTGTTTCCAATTAGTTGTCAAAAGTTACATGGGCCATTGCAAGCAATCGATCAAGATTCATATATATTTATCCCAAACTGTATCTGATATGACTGCAGCTAGCGAGCAATTCTATAAGTTTGGCCGATTTACGCGAACTATCGGTGCAATTGACTGCACACACGTAAAAATTCAATCTCTTGGTGGTGAGGATGTAGAAATTTATTGGAATAGAAAAGGCTTTTATTCTTTTAATGTGCAAGCATTGTGTTCGGCCTACATGAAAATTGCCTGGTGCATTCCACGACCAAACAATTTTCAACAACTCGCAACTCAAAATAAAATTAGAACGAGACGATTTTGGCAATTTTATAAACATCGGGGACTTGGGCTATCGAAACACACGTTTTTTTGCGACTCCATTTGTCAACCCAAATAACAATTTCAACAATGTTAGTTGAAAGCCAGATTTGTTTCGTGTTCGCACATTTGGAGTGATGAAACGAAGGTAAATGTTCCAGTGCATGCATCATTTTTTTTTATTTTCTATAACTGATGCATGTCGCAGAATATATTGAAGGAGAATACCTTCCTCTGCTTCCGTAAAATTCGAAGTAAGGGCTCGCTTTCCCATTATTTTGAAAGCAAAATAAATTTTAAATCTGTCAAACATTTTGTTTTTGACTGTTAAATTTGCATTATTTAAAAAAAAAAAGTATTGGGATTTTTTTAAAAGACTTTCAAATTTAAAGTTGCCATTAAAAACAGAGTATTTAACTAAATTATAGTGAATAAATAGAATAATAGAGTGGCGCGACAGCTCTTGAAGAGCCAAGGCCTAAGTGGCTTACTCTCATCAACAATTCTCTAGGTGCGTGTGAAGAATTGAGGGGACCTACATTTCATTTCATTTCATTTGCCGATTCCGAACGGCAAAGTTGAGAAGCACTTTTTCATGACAGATGATACTCTTGGAAGTTTTGTCAATTCTTCGCAAGAGGCAGTGTCCGTGAAAGATGAAATAAAAACTTTGGGCCCGAGTAGGATTCGAACCCACGACGTTCTGCTTACAGCCAAGCTAACCTAATCGATGATAAAAGGACTTTTATTGAGGAATCTTAATGGAGGCAATAGTTAAAAGCGGTTTAAACTAACAGTGTTTTATTGTTAATTTAATTGAGTGTCAATAAATTGGCCCTAGAGCCTAAAAAGTAGTTGCCAGCAAATTCCCAATTTTTTATCATCATAATTGTGAAGTTCTAACTGTTTTTGTGTGTTTATTATTTAAATAATACACATATACTCACTAGCAAAAAATAAATGCGCTGATCGGAATTTTATCTCTCGAGCAAATCTTAAAACAAAAAACCGCAATTCGAAAATATTTTTTTAAATATACTCGGAAAAAAAAAAAATCGAGGAACTTTAAAAAAAGTGTTGGAGCCGTTTTTGATAAAATTGAAACTTTCGGTTCTTGGCCAAATAGAAATGTCTATGGTTGCTACCCTAAATTTTGATCTTAAAAAAAGACTCTCGCGAATTCGCTCAAACCTCTTATTTTCAAGTTTGAGGTCAATCTGACAAGTGGTTAAGGCGGTTAGTGCGTTTGCAGACAGACGGACGTAATCGCCGGACCCACTTTTTTCGACTTCTCTATCATCGTTATGTCAGATTTGATCAAAATCTCAACTATTCTTTTTTACGAATTCAATAATACTTGCCGTATATTTATATGTCTCAAGAAAAAATTAAGTAAGCTTTCTTCATGTTTATTCAATCTTTATGAGGTTTTATAAATATATTGAAATTAACAACTAGAGTATATCGAATAATGAGTAGGGAAAACAAGAAAAAATCACCTGTTGAAATAGATGCCAGTGAGAAAACTGTTGGAAGGAAAAGGAAATAACATCAGCTTTTTTGACTGTTAGTGTGTTATTACACTCAGACGTTTTTAGGAAGACGCAAATAAGTGCAAAAGAGAAAGTAGGTGAAATAGAAATACTTTAAAAAGTCTCAACCCCCACAATTGTGAGTTCAAGATTTTCGGACATGTTTTGACGTTTGTTTTTCTCGTCTTTCTTGGTTTTTTAGAGTTGCTTTATTTCAATTTCAAGTGTGCTTCAGTAAACAAGGAATATGTCGCCTTTCAAATGGAATAGAGAGCTTATTATTTTATATTATTTAATAATTTTCACTATTTGACTTTGTGTATGAGAACAAATAAATGAAAGAGAAGTGTCAAAAACAGTCAACACATCCGAGTGTAATAATGCGAGATTGACGGAATGAGTGTTCAAATGAAAATCTACGAAACACGCAGCATGAAAAAAGTCTGGGTAAAATAACACACTTACAACCGGTTTTGGTTTTATCGAATAATGTTTTTCACAATATGAAGCCTTTGAAATTTTATCAGGGAAAAAGGGAAAGAAGCAAGTGTGTAATCATTTTTTCTTGCGCAGGCAGTTTTAAGTAAGAAATTAATGTTTATTTGAAAGTAACAAAAAATATATTCAAGGCGGACCCCTTTGAAATTCTATTAGGGAAAAACGGAAAGAAACAAGTGATGAACGGTAGTCATTTCTTCTTGCACATGCAGTTTTACACAAGAAGTTGATTAGACTATTTTCACGACGCGACGATTATTTTTGTTTCTTAAGTTTGATATTGATCCTTTGTTTTTACATTTTAATGAATCTAATATAATTCTAGGTTACCTATATTTAAAAATGGTTTCAGCAGGTGTGCAAGCTGTTAATGCTGTTACAGTATTTCGTTGCATAAACAAAAATGTATTAATCAATTTTGAAACAGGCATGTTTTTTGTGGAATTATCTAAAATTAACTTTTTTAAACACTTTTTTACTGTTTACCCGCTTCTTTCCGCAATTCCGTTGGATTGAGAGTGATATGGATTTGATTTAGTGATTTTAATGCTATATCTTTTATCAAAATCATAAAAAAGGTGTGAATTGAAAGGCGTACCATTGTCCGTTACAATTTTAGAAACACATCCAAAAATTGCAAAAAAAAATTCTAGCTTTTATAATACTGCATAAATGTAGACTTACAAAGTTTTTGATACATGCATCTATGTTCGGCCAGATACGTACGACTTGACAATGTGTTTCATTTTTGCACGCCATAGGCTTTCGTGCAATATTCAAAACTTTATGTCGTAAACATTTTGGTTACAAATACTTAATCCATCTAAACGGCCTCGTCTCTGTTACAATCTTCCTCTTATAATCGGCCGAATCTTGGTCCCTAGTTGAATTTAAGTTACCTTTTTTTCAAAAGTAGTTGTCATTTATTCAGTTCTTTATCATTTTAGTTTGTTGCTTAATGAATCAAGTTTTCCTCAAAGTTTTTTGATTGTTGTATGACTCCACTCGAAGGGTTGATATTTCCAAGAAGATACAAGACGAGTTTTTACTAAACTAGAACTGTTTGGCTACATTGTGAATACAAGTTCAATAATCCAAACAAGCCTGTAACTTTTGTACATTTTTGGTGATGGAGATTTTCACTAGCGCTTCTTAGCGGAAGGACAAATTCCACCGATCATAAGAAAATGCCGATATTGGACTTCAAAAACTTAATTTGTCCAACTTTATTTATTTCAATAGACGTTATGTTTGTTCAGCTTTCTAAGGGACTCTATAAACTTCTGCCTTCATACCCATGCTATTGATCGAGACTGTACGTTCACATAAGGCTTTCCATTCGTGCCTCGGAGTATTAGTTTATATTGATGCCAATTGCTGAGTACTGCTTCCCGTGATTTAACCCTCTCGAAGTGTTCACGGTTAAAAATTCTCTCCGATTTTTCTTCGACGAGTTGAACATGCAAATATGGCCTACACGAGTCTATGACACACTAATCTTTATATCCAGTCACGCTAGGACAAAAATCTTCGGCAGGGGACATCGGATACTGGGAGTTCGCGTGTAATGTTAATTGTTTTCTTGAGGTCTACGCATAAACGAACCTCATCGTTTGCCTTGGGCACTGCGAATAAGGGAAAAAAGCCCAACGAGACGTCTCTACAGTCACCGACATCCAGGCCGACTGGATTCCAGGTGTGGTGGGACAAGGCCAGGCAGTTCATTAGCAGCTGTGTCCGGTGGATGGTAAACCAGGTGGTGGCAGTGTTATTGACTTTTCCTTTTTACTTGCGACATATAGAATATATGGCAAGTATTGAATTCGTAAAAAAAAAAAAATTGAGATGAGGATGAGATATGATATTACGATGATAGAGAAGTCGAAAAAAGTGGGTCCGGCGATTCCGTCTGTCTGTCTGTCGGAAAGTTTACAGGCATCTACAGGCTTAACTACTGGTCCGATTGACTTCAAATTTGAAAATTAGAAGGTTTGAGCAAAAAGTCATATCCCAATTTTTTTATTTTTGTTTAAGATCAAAATTTAGGGTAGCCACCATACGATTTTTTTGGCCAAAAACCAAAACTTTTTTTTTTCACAAAAAGGCCCGAACGATTTTTTTTAAACTTCCTCGAGTTTAATTTTTTTAACATTCATGTGTTTTATGTAAAAAAAAAATTTTGTATTGCTCCAAAAACGGTACCTCCCCATAGAACCGTTTTTTTGTTATTAGATTTTCTCGAAAACTGAAAGTCCGATCAGCGTAAGTTTTTTTCTCGAAAGTACGTATATATTGTTCAAATAATATTTTGTTTTCAATAAAAATTTCAAATTTTTTTTTGGATTTTTAAAAAAATATTTTTAACTTTTTTTTCAAAATTCTGTATCTCAAAAACGGATCAATTTTAAAAATCCAAATTGGGAGTATAATATGTATATTTACATGGTCTTGAAAACTGCATACCCAAATTAATTTTAAGATATATTTTGAGAAAATTTTATATATAAAAAAATTAAATTTAAAAAAATACGGCTCCGACGATTTTCAAAAAAAAAATTCAATAAATCAAGAATAAGGTTTGAATTTGTTTGGCATTAAATTTTTGGAATGAAATGTATTATACGAGGTACATTTCCAAATTTTAATTTTTTTAATGAATTCTAATTATTTTTATATATATTTTTTTTTTTTTTGAGTTAAGTGTAAGCTGTAAGTAAGAGTGTAATCAGAATTGCTTAAACTTATATCTCTTATTTTTAACACTACTTTTTGCAATTTAAGTAGTCATAAATATTTAGTTTTAGCATGCAGGAGCAAGTTCGTACGACCCAGTCGTGCACATTTTTTTTTTTCGGTCATCTTTCGTATCTAAGAGGCATGTTTTTATGGTGTTTATGAAATAGGTGGAGGTCGAAGTTGCGGTGGCAAGACCCCTTCAAATCGGACAATCTATTTTCGAGCGTTGCTAGCATTGCCACAGTTGCCGTAAACGGATATTCTCCCTTTTCCCTTTTCCTACCCCTGCTCCCTTCCTAGGTTCAGCCTTCCTTATACCTTTTCGTCCTATCCCAGACCCACCAATTGCCAGGTTTCAAATTGGTAAGAGAAAATAAAACAAGAAGAAATAGAAATCAGAATATTCAATGTTGTAGAAAAGGTATTGGTAAAAAAAGAAACGGCGAACGACTAGGTAAAAAACTCACTCCAATGTAACGTGGAAGAGAAGGTGGAAGCCGATTTAGGAATTAGGAACAACTGTTCGAATTAAGGGAAGAGTGTTTTATAAGGACAATCTTAAACAAGGATATGGTAAATGTTATTGTATTTTTTTTCGATACAAATCTCCAGATTTTTTATCCTAAATAAATTAGCTTCAATTTTAGATTTTTATTCTGCTTTTCCATTTAATCATTTACATTTATTGGTGTTACAAGTAATATAAACAAAACATCATTAACACCCAAAAAAATCGGTTGTAGAAATGATGAAAATCGTGGTTTTAATGATTGCATTCATTGTCAAAATTGACCCTACATCCAATGTTTTCAATTTGACTAAGGCATGGTTGCTAAATCTATCACCAACTTGTAGAAATCACAACTTCTGCTGTAGAAATTAAAACCGGAGAATTTAGAAAACAACAACATTTGCTGCAGAAATTACAACACAATTTGTCAAAACTATAAACTGTGTTGTGATTTTTATAAATGTTTGCATTCAAAATGAACGCCTTGTTGTCGGGAACACAAATTTGGTTGTGCTTTTCACAAATTTTGTAGACAAATTGAATGCATTGTTGTAGTTTTCTTGCAGTCAAATTGAAACCGTGGTTATCAAAATTACAACTTTTTGCTGCAGAAACTACAACATACTTGTGAAATTTTCGTTTCCAAATTAAAATACAGACCAATATAATTAATATTTCACTTTATTCAAATTTATAAGAAATTAAATAAATAAATTAATATATTTCTGAAAACATAAATTTTCATTATATAAATTAATTAACATACTTTTCCTAGAAATGTTGGATCCACCATTAGGGTTGTTGCTTTAGTTGTCGCTAGTTGAGGTGTTTGTTGGTGTTGGTAAGATCCAAAATATTTTTTCCCAGTCAGATGAGCCACATGCTTGGGAAGTTCTTCCAGTGCTTGTTGATAAAAGGATTTAGCTTTTGTCTTAAACCCAGTCCAGGCTGCTTATCTCGCTGCGACTGTTGTGCATTCTGAAAACTAAAATCAGTAATTATGTAGTTTTTATAATGAAATTATGTACTTACCTTGTTAATTTTATTATAAAATTGGATATTGAAAGTCACCCCCTTTCCACTTGAGCAACTCGTCTTCAAACTCTTACTGCAGACAATCTGGACAAATTCTCAATAAATGTTCCGAACTTAGTAGAAGTAAGCTTCTTTTTGAAAGCCCTTGACCATTAAAATATAAATAAAGATAGTTTTATGTTTATAAAAGGAAGTAAAATAATGAAGGGAATTAAAAAAAAAACTCCACTCTGAGTTTACTTTAAATGTATGCAAACAAATTCGTAATTATGATAACTTACCTAATAAAAAAGGCTCCACACTTGAGTCAAATTGACATTGCTGACTATCTGGAAAACTTTCGAGAGCAACAGAAAAGAAGAAAACAGAATTATTTTCACTTTCACATATGCCTCAAACGTTATTGTTCAGTACTTTAAGAAATGAAATTAAATCACTGTTCATATCCACTTTTGACACGTTTAAACAATATGACCGACCTGATTGAAATACGAAGCGAATAAGTAGATAACGGGACTATTCCTTCAATCTCAACAGATGGTTGGGTTTTGATTGCGATGTTTTAAAATCAACAACTTGGATGTTGAAAGCACAACTTTAGATATGTGCTTTCAATGCTAAGATGGAGAATTGATGGTTTTGGTTGTCAATTTGACTGCATTGTTGTAAATTCAGCACATTCGGTTCTCATTTTCACAAATTGTTGTACTTTTGATAGATTTTAGGTTTTAAAGGGAAGCGTTTTCAGAGTTGGTCTTACAAAAGTTATGTAAAGAGCATTGGTAACGTAGGGGTCGTCGAGTTCCTTAGCCTTATTAATAATGTTATCAAAGTGAGCACTGAAATTGAGTTCTCTATCGCAGATAATACCAAGATTGCACATGGAATACATTTTTTGAATGGCTTGATTTAGAAAAAATGTGCACGACTGGGTCGTACGAACTTGCTCCTGCATGCTAAAACTAAATATTAATGATTACTTAAATTGCAAAAGGTAGTGTTAAATAAGAGATATACTTTAAGCAATTCTGATTGCACCCTTACTTACAATCAACTCAAAAAAAAAATATATAATAAAAATAATTAGAATTTATTAAAAAAATTAAAATTTGGAAATGTACCTCGTATATACATTTCATTCCAAAAATTTAAATGCCGAAACAAATTCAAACCTTATTCTTGATTTATTGAATTTTTGTTTTTTTGAAAATCGTCGGAGCCGTTTTTTTTTTTAAATTAATTTTTTATATATAAAATTTTTCAAAAATATCTTAAAATTAATTTGGGTATGCAGTTTTTAAGACCATGTAAGTATACATATTATACTCCAATTTGGATTTTTAAAATTGATCCATTTTTGAGATACAGAATTTTGAAAAAAAAAGTTAAAAATATTTTTTAAAAATCCAAAAAAAAATTTGAAATTTTTTTGAAAACAAAATATTATTTGAACAATATATACGTACTTTCAAAAAAAAACTTACGCTGATCGGACTTTCAGTTTTCGAGAAAATCTAATAACAAAAAAACGGTTCTATGGGAGGTACCCTTTTGGAACAATACAAAAATTGTTTTTTTTACATAAAACACAGGAATGTTTAAAAAAATTAAACTCGAGGAAGTTTAAAAAAAATCGTTCGGGCCGTTTTTGTGAAAAAAAAAAGTTTTGGTTTTTGGCCAAAAAAAATCTCTTCTCTATCATCGTAATATCATATCTCATCCTCATCTCAATTTTTTTTTTTTACGAATTCAATACTTAACATATATTCTATATGTCGCAAGTAAAAAATTGAGTCTTATGGCTCTAGGAGAGCGTTTTCTGGAGATAGTAATATTATTGCATTTACTTACATACTTAAAGTGGCGCTACAGTCCGTTGTGGACTTGGGCCTCAATCAAGAGTCTCCGCCAGCCAGCTCGGTCCCTAGCTAGCTGTCTCCAGTTCTGCACTCCAAGTTGATTGAGGTCCTCTTCCACTTGAGTGCGCTACTTGAGCCGCGGTCTTCCTCTCCTTCTACGTCCCTCGGGAATAGTGTCGAAGGCTTTCCAGGCCGGACCATTGGTGTCCATCCTCTCTTAATGACCTAGCCATTTGAGTCTCTGGACCTTGACCCTTCTGGCTAGGTCCATGTCGTTGTACAACCCGTAAAGTTCGCTGTTGTATCTTCTTCGCCATTCCCCTTCAATGCACACGGGGCCAAAGATGACCAGAAGAACATTTCTCTCGAAATAGCCTAAGGCACTTTTATCCGATTTTGTCAAGGTCCACGCTTCCGCACCATACAGTAGCACTGGAATGATGAGTGTGTTGTACAATTTTACTTGAGTTGCCTGAGAGAAGCCCAAAGAAACAGCGATTAGCAAGAGTTATTCTTCGTTTGATCTCGGCACTGGTGTTGTTGCCCATGTTTATAGCTGAGCCTAGATAGACAAACTCCTCTACTACCTCGAAGTTGTATGCGTCTATTGTGACGTTCTGTCTAAGCCGTCGGTGTTGGGTGTTACTCGAAGATAGCATATACTTAGTTTTTCCCTCATTTACCGCTAAACCCTTTTTGGACGCTTCTGTCTCAATTCTCACAAAGGCGCCATTGACATCACGCTGTATTCTTCCCATTATATCACTATCATCGGCGTACGCGAGAAATTAAACAGATTTTCGGAAGATAGTGCCTTTGGTGTTGGCGGTGGAGTTCTGCAAGAGCCTTGTCTGAAACCTTTTTTGATGTCGAAAGATTCCGTACGCTCGTTGCCAACCTTGATGGAGCAGCGTGAGTTTTCCGTTGTCATTTTGCACAAGCAAACGACCTTGGCAGGGATGGCAAAACTAGACATAGCTTTATGCAGTTCGTCTCTGTGCTGTTGTCATGTGCAGCTTAGAGGATCTCCTTTTTTCAGGATCGGGCAAACAATGCTGAGGTTTCATTCATGGGGCATGCTTCTGTCTGTCGGCGGTGTTTTGTTCATCGTCACCGTTATACAGTCTACAGAAGCGGCCTTTCCAAATCCCCAGCATTGACTGCGATTCTACTATGATGTTCCCTTGTTTATCTCTGCAGGAATCGGTTCTTGCTCGATGACCTTGAGCTAGCTGTTTAACCCTTCGATAAAACCTTCGGACTTTAATCCTGCTATTGGCTCTCTCAACATCTCCAATCTGACGCTGCTCATGCTCTCTTTTTTCTCCTGAGAAGCTTACGTTCCTCTCTCCTCTTTCGCTCGTAGAGCTCACGAGCAGCTCTTGTCCTTCTTTGCAGTGCCGCTTTGTTTGTCTTCTGCTTGGCTGCATGGGCCTGTCTGCATTCTTAGTCAAACCAGGGGTTTCGTATTGGTGGCTGTGTGAAACTCAACACATTAGAGACGGCATCTCACACTGCTTTCTGGAAATATTGCTACTAGTCGTCGATACTTGATGTTGGCGGCATAGGACTCCTTAAGAGGTTACTTGACACTCGATCAGAGAAGGATTTGGTGATCTCTTGCAATTGTAGCCGTCCGACATCAAAATTTCTTGCAGCGTTTCCTTGTTTTGCCGTTGTCGGGATATTGGTAGCACTATCGTGGCTACGACGAGGTAGAAGTCCGAGTCGATGTTAGCTCCCCATTGTCCAACATTTAAAATGCTGGACAAGTGCCTTTCGTCAATCGCTATGAGATCAATCTGGTTGACGGTTGATCGATCATCTCCATGTACCTTTATGGATGTTGAGATGTGGAAACCAGGTGCCTGCTACCACAACATTTCGCCCCGCAGCAAAATCGATCAGCCTGAATCCGTTTTTGGAAGTGGTTTCGTGCAGGCTGTGCTTCCCGACTGTTCCAGCAAAGATGTTCTCTTTTTCCAGATTTGTGTTAAAATCGCCGAGGACAATTTTAATGTCATAGCTACGATATTGCTCATACGTTTTGTCAAGACGCTCATAGAACTCGTCTTTAGTGTCGTCCTTTTTCTCTTCTGTGGGGCATGCGCTCATGTTAGGATAATGTTTCCGAATTAAGCCTTGATTCGGATTGTCGTGATGAGTTCGTGCTTCTCACGACAAATCTGCATGCTGTCGCTGTTGTTTCTCTCCGTAACAATCACTATTGTTAATGCCACAGTTTCAAATCCTCATTTTTTTTTTTGTTTACACACTATCAGAATTGGACGTATAGGCTTATAAAAAGCACGATATTACGACCAATGGTTTGCCAACACAGGGACTGTGTTATACCACCGACTCATCACATAGTGTGGTGTTAGTTGTTAGTAAGCACATAACGAAACTAAAACAAATAACACAACACACATAAATAATTCACATAAAATAAAAAAAAATAACATTACAAAATCAACATAAAACATTAAGAAAGTGGAACACTGGTTTTCAAAATTAATTTGAGTTGAATTTTACTTAAATTAAAATCAAAAAGTTTTGAGTTCCAGTTTATAAGTCTACCCATACGTGTCAAAGGCTCATGCATTCCATAATTAGTACGGTGAATATGGATCTTAATCAGATCCTGACTACGGAGATTATAACCTCCCCTCGAGAGCAAAACAATATTTTACAGAGAAGGTCAGGAGCATCAGTGACTCCAGTTATAATTTGATGGAAAAATACAATATCATTATTATTTCTTCTCTGTTGTAGTGTTTGCATGTTAAGGATTGACAAACGATTTTCGTATGGAAGGGTATTTAGGGGATCAATCCACTGCAAACCCTTTTAACAAAAAACGGGTAAAATTCCGTTGCACAGATTCCAGTCTTTCAATATGAACATCATATAAAGGAGACCACACCTGCGATGCATACTCAAGGTTGGGACGAACCAAACTGTTGTACAAAGCACAGTGACATTAGGATCCCGGAATTCTTTGCCATCGCTTAATAAAACCTAACATAGAATTAGCTTTATTGACTATGCCGTTAATATACTCAGAAAAATCTACATTATGTGTAAAAAGAACTCCTAGGTCCTTAACAGTAAAAACGCGAGCTAAATTGTGGTTTCAAATGACATAGTCATAAGATGAAGGTGAACGTTTTTAGAGAAGGTCATTGTTTGACATTTTATCGGGTTAAGATTTAAACTGTTTTTTTCACACCATTTTGAAGTAAAATGTGATCATTTGCAGAAGTTATATTTTTATATATCTTCATATCATCAGCAAAGATGAGAATTTCACTATTATTTACACATAACGGTGCATCATTAATAGCTAATATAAGGAGAAGGGGCCCATGATGTCTCCCCTGCGGAACACCTGATTTCGTAAGTATTTCTGAATTTAACTTGATAAGATCTATTCTCAAGGTAAGAGACAATCCATGAAATTAAAAAAAAGTGGGAAGCCGTAAGAGTTCAATTTAAACTTCATAATTTCATGAGATAGTCCGTGTAAACACAATCTACTTCTTGGCCACATTCCAAAGCATCTAAACATTTATTTAAAAAAATAACCAGATTAGTCACCGTGGATCGTTTCTGCATAAAGCCATGCTGTTGATTGCATATAATATTCCAACAGTTGAATGCCAGATTGTCACATACGAATTGCTCAAATAACTTTGGAATACATGAGAGTTTAGAAATCGGCCTGTAATTACAGATATTGTTTCTATCATCTTTTTATAAACGGAAGTTATAATGGCACTCTTCCATACTGCAGGAAATTTACTTGATTTCAATGAAAGATCAAAAATATTAAGCAAGGGAAGTGCTAAGACTGACCTACACTTTTTAAGAACTACGGGTGGAATTCCATCTGGTCCAACAGAATAGTCTTCTTTAAGATGAGACATAAATTCTAAGGTTTTATTATATTCTATTTTAATACTATTAAAAGACACTTTGGAGCAGTTTTGTAGATAATGGAAATAAGTTTCGTCCACAACGACAGGAGAATCAATGAAAGATTGACTAAAATTTTTTTGCAAAACCGTCACAAATGTCAGAAGTAGTGGTCAAGGTTACATTATTATAAGTAAAGTTAATAGGATAACTGTCACATTTTTTCTTTGAGTTAGTAAATTTCCAAAAGTTCTTTGGGTCTTCTTTTAAAGAAGCCGCCATCGACTCTAGGTATTCATTATAAAGTTCGTAAGAGAGTTTCTTAAACTCCTCAAAACAAAGAGTATATCTCTTGACTTGATTTTCCACCGTCATATGCTTAAGGTATTTCTACCAGGCCTTATTTCTTTTGTTGCGAAGATGTTTAAGGTCCTTAGTATACCAGGGATGGAAACGGGTATTTGAGGGAATCGTCCTTTTAATTGGTACTGCTTCTTTTAATGCAATTTAACAAAACTGAATAAAAACTCGAAATTGTTTCGTCAATATCGTTAGAGATCGGTAAGTGTTATATACCGGATTTTATTTAAACAATCCAAAAGCTTTCAAAATCAGCTTTGCGAAAATCAAATGCATGTGAGCAGTCATAAGGATTACTATGTTCAAGTAAATGACCGCTCGTGTCAAGAAAAATGTCGAGAGGTGGATGCTAGTTATCTGTGTTAAATAAAGCAAAAGATGATTCAACAACTACAGTATTAACGGCGTCAGATGCCCGTTTCATCCCATCGAATTTCCTGGATAGCGGTAATGTCTGCTTTGTAGCAGTTGAAGGTTTCCGCTAATTGTTCGGCAGCACGCGGTCTATTAACGGACCTAACATTCCACGTGCATATCCGAAATTCGTTTTCTTTTATATATTTGCTTGGGTCGTCATCAGTGTATCCGTCCGTTTCCGAGGCCTGTTGTTGCTTCGCAACTAAATTTTTTGCTACGTAGTCGGGAAGTCTCCCCGACTCCCAACTTAGAGTATGTACAAGCACTTGATGTGAATCCAAGTGCAAGAGCCGGAAAAACCCCTCTATATTACACTGGATAGTGTATTTCCTACAAGGTATAACAGTCTTTTTTTTTACTCCATTTGAAGATGACAGTCAATGTCCCTTTTTGAGTTTGTAATTAATAATGGTCTATTATATTATTTATTAATACAATTAAACAAATGAAAAAAAAACTTAATATTAATTCCCAATATACAATGATTCGAATTAAAAAAAGAAAAACGTCTATAAATGATAACACACTACTCTGTTCTTTGCACCGATACAGAGATCAGTAATATCGAGATAAGGGATTCTTTGTTGTTTATTTTCGTTACAGTGTTATACGAATTTTTCCCTTTTCGACTTTATAACAATCTTCAAATGGAGTCACTTTTTTTTGTGTGGATACACTATCCAGTGTAATATAGAGATCAGTGGCAAAAACCGTTTCTTTTACGGCCTGCGCTTCAAATAAGTCGAAGTAGCCCGTAAAGGTGTTCACTAATTAGTTCGGCCTAACTGGAACTGAAGCCACCACCGTAGATTCCAGAAAAGAAATTCATTCGCTGCCGTCCCTTGATGGGAGTGCCTTGGTGGGAATACTCCTTCGTTGTGGGGTAATTAGTAGTAACAGCCTACTCCACTTCGATCCGTGTCGAGTGTTTCAAATTTGAGGCAAATTATACTATGGGAAACCTTATCAAAGGCTTTGGCGAAATCGGTGTAGTCTATACGATCTTCAAATCCTTTTTCACAAGCCTTTAATATTTGGGAGACGAATTCAATAACGTTTGTAGTTATTAACCTACCTTTCAGAAAGCCGTGTTGAGCAGATGAGAAAATTGTCTTAGTGTAAAAATAGACTGAGTGATAAATCAGACTTTCAAAAAGTTTTGTGATGCAAGATAGTTTGGCATTCGGTCGATAATTCTCGATAAAATTCTTGGAACCTTGGACCTTGGACAATCAGTGAAATAATTAAAGTAACAGTCATGGGGCATTTGGAGATTTTTGCTATATAACTTAGAAAAGTAGGCAAGCAAAGGTGTTGGATATAGTTGTTGGATCAGAAGATGTGAAGTTGGAGAATGTGAAGCTCGAAGGAAGTCCGTCAGATTTTCTTTTAATGTTAATAAAATTATAAAAATATTTTGGGTTTGATAGAAGATGAGTTCCTGCTGCAGATAGTATAGAATTTCGTTAAATTCAGAGAAGCTATTATATGCATCTACGTAATTGGAATGATCGGAGACGGATTTCGACGTTAAGTAGATTTTCCACGGTCTGGAAGATGTGAATTTTTTACTGCAACAAAGGGGGACGGATTCAGCGATGCCCCAGAAAAGTAGTGAATAAAATCTTTGGATAGCTATATTAATTTTTGAATTTAATGAGATAAAGTCAAAATCGAAAAAAAAATCAAAAAAGAAAAAAGTTATAAAAAAAGCCTTCACATTCTTCTTGGTTGGGAAATATATTGACTTTCATGGAATTGCACGAAAATTTGCAGTAATTCCCTTTTATTGATAGGGAGTCCTTCCTGGGCAATTAGTACTTTAAAGTTTGTGTTAGTTTTTCCATCGTAACAGACGAAATCTGGTTTACCATGAAGATAGGCGAGATATAAACGTACACAATTGTATAGCTTGTGGTCCCTAAGGCGAGATATTACGTAGCGACCTTCAATGCTTATTTCGGACAAATGTTTCGTCAATTCGGAAACGGATGGAAAGAATGGATTGAAAATCCAGGAGATTCAGCAACATAGTGTTAGAAATAGAGGCAGGTTTCTGTTTAACTGTATCTGATGAGGAAGTTGAAGGATTTATTTTTATGACTTGGCATAGCCTAAGGCTTAAAAATGGAAGGCTTGGAAAAATTAGGGTTCTCTTTTTCCAACCATAGCTTAGAAATAAACTTTTTGATTATAAATGGAGATCCATTGGGTCAACCCGATTTTGCCGGAATAGATATTCTCATTTTCACCGGCCGCGATTTTTGTAGAATTTTATATCTAAATAAACGTATTTTTCGCTTAACGAAATAGTCAAACACATATTTTGCACTCGGGACGGAAGTAGGACTCAAACCCACCACGTTCTGCCACTAACCACTTCGCCACGGACACTATATTTCTGATTGCCAATATTTTCTGGTAGGTCGAGAAGGAAATCAAAAGCGATACGATATAACAAGCGTGAGTGTCTATATCAATTATATCTCCTAAGATAGTTTATCATGGTCCAAATAGGTCGAAATGACATCTCCTCCTCTTAGTTGTGACAGTAGCTGTACTTGTATAATTGTCACCGTTATTAAAGAGTAAAATTATATTTTCATTTGTTTGTACTATAATTTAGGACCTAAGACAGAATCTAACAACTGAGCACTACTCTATCATGGAGATTTTTTGAAAAAGTTGAGATTTTGATCAATATGACATTACGATGATAGAGAAGTCGAAAAAAGTGGGTATGGCGATTCCGACCGTCTGTCTTTTTGTCTATCTGTTTGTAAACGAATCTACCACTGGTCTGATTGACTTCAAACTTGAAAATTAGGGATCTGAACGAGTTCGCGTGGGTGTTTTTTTTATTTTTATTTAAGATCAAAATTTACATTTTTTTTCAAAAACGGCTTTTACGATTTCTTTTAAACTTCCTCGAATTTTTTTTCAAAAACTTGGTGTTTTTAATGTAAACAAATATTTTTGTATTCCTACAAAACGGTACTTTTTACAGAACCGTTGTTTTGTTATAACATATTCTTACTTATGTACTTATATATATAATAATATAGGTAATACAATTTTTTAATTTATTGCTCAAATAATATTTTATATTGAAAACATTTCAAATCATTTTCTGTATTTAAAAAAAAAAATATTTTTAATTTTTTTTTTCAAAATCTGTATCTTGAAAACAGATCAATATTAAAAATCGAAATTGCATTATAAAATGCATGCTTACATATTCTTGAATGCTGCATTGCCAAATTAATTTTAAATTTTTTTAAAATTTTGTTTTAAATCGAAATAAATCAACCATTTTTTAAGAAATTTTATGACGATGTCATGCCATTTGCCCATATGCAGCTATTAAAGCCATTGATTCAGCTTTTTTATCCTATCCTCCACTCAATTTAATTTCCAAACCAAGGCATGATATAGCCAGGATCGTAGCTATCCGCAGAGGGCATTGGCCCGTAGGGGAGCATGCAGCAAAATTCGGTATACCACATAACTTTTTCTGCCGTAGCTAAGAGAACTAGGACGAAAAAGAAACAGTCCCCCACTTTCTATGCCATTTCCCGGCCTTGGCTAGGAAAAGACCACTCTACTTAGTTAAATATTTCATTTACCCATTTTTAAAGCTATTTAGAATCTCACGAGGTATGGTATCAAAACGACGCACTTAGCGCTAATTGTGTCCTACGCATAAGAAGCACAGCCATTTCTACCTATGTATGCACTACCAAGCATTTCTTAAAATCTACTTCCATCAGCAAAAATTTTATTCGATTTTACTTGATATCTCCAAAATCCGCTACGCTTAACTCATTAAGACCTAATTTTATACCTTCAGTTTATGGTGAAAAATGACATGCATTAGCATACTTTTCCTATTTTCATCAGGAAAATAGATAAGTGACATCTGCAATAAAGTTTCTATCGTTATACGCGAACAATAAGCGGACACAGTTTACAAACACCAAATGTCAACCCATACGCAAGGTATGAGTTACGAACTTGTATTGAATTGTTTAATATTTTAGGCCGTGTGCGTCTTGCAATAAAATGTTGGTTGAATTGAACCACTAGTGTCAAATTTAAGCCTCACTATGTAGTGGTCAACATAAAATCGAACATTTTAACACAATTCTGACACGGCCCAATTGATAATAACTGTATATCCCTTTGGGGTCAATGTATCCATGGCTGCTTCAAAAGTAAATGAATTTTGTATGTGTACTGTTTTCTTAAACAGCTATTGAGCTGTCAGACAAAGCAAAAGTTCAGCAAATTTGAACTAGAACTTCCGTTCGTGATAGCAAGCATTGAATTCCTTTAGCTGAACTCGTAAACGTCAGGTGAAGCTGAAGCTAAAGGGTCTTTGTCTTTAAGTCTTAAAGCACATGTAGAGTTTTTTTTTTTCTAGGAAAGTAATATTGCTATTTTTAATTAATTATGCAAAATCGAACTTTTTGCACAGAATATACTAGTAAACGTCATTTTTAGTACTGGCAGACTGCATATATTTATGGGATGTTTTTGGATAGAATTCTATGAAATATTTCCTTCTTATTACTTTTATTATTACTTTTTTATATTTTACAGATGTCGGTTTTCTTTTCCTTAAGGGATGACCACATGATACAATATAAAAGTGTTGTCGAGTAGCTTATATATAACCATCTCCCTCACATAATATAAGGGTAGAAACTTAAATAAATTTTTATTTAATTTTACGTAAATAAAAAGTTTAGAACCTCTGACAATTTTTTTTTTTTTGTTTCCCAAAAGGTTTGGAACCTCTGACCAAAGATTAAATAAGTAACAAGATGGGAAAAAAGGCTGTCAGATTGACAGATGCCTACAAGCTTTGGACCAAAGTTACTGTGAAAGTATGCGTGTTTTTACCAATATTATCACAGTAAATATGGTCCTACCATCTGGGGACTTTAATTAACCGGTAAATTTGAAAATTTGGTTTCAACGGACAATAGGTGAGTAATAGTGAGCAGAAAACGGATGTATTCAAAAAGGTAGTAAAAAAGTGATGACGGTCATGGAAATTGTGGACATCCTTATCAATTTAAAATAAATAGTAATTAATTATTGTAAGAAAACACGTTAAATCAGAACAATACATTTCTGTAATTTTTCGAAATCTAAAGAAATTAGATTTTTTTGTTTTCATTCAAACTAACAATTAAATGTCTTATAATTTTTATTTTTCAAAAATGAGACATGAATATGAACTATTTTAAACTTTGTTCTACTTATCTTAGGAAACAATCTCACGAGCACTTATGACACGTTCTAAAACGTATAGTTTTATGAAAATACCGAAAAAAATGTTCGGCTTATTTATGTTAGTTTTAACTACATAAAATTATAATCAGCTAATGAACAATATAAGTGTGATACTAGCTTAAAATGACGTTTCAAACATGACTCAAATGTTATATATGCTGATTCCCCTGACGCTAATCAGAATATTTAGCGAAGTATCTTAAGAAAAAATCTTTTAAAGGATTAAGTTTACATATTCGTAGGTCAAAACTTAGAATTACAGAACTTCGCTAAATCTCGCGATTAGCGTCAATGGAATCAGCATATTCTTAATACTCTTAACATTGTTCATTAGCGGATTATAATCTTACGCCAATATATTTAAACATTTGAATGCGTTTCTGCATTTAAACATACTTAATGTAAAGCACAAAAAAATATGTCTTCGGTCTTAAGTTTTGGAACGCATCCAAAATCATAATGTTAACTTCAAAATTAATAATTAAATAGAATTCACAAAATCGCGAACTCGACCAAGCGCCCGTCACCGTTGATGTGGAATGAATCATTTTCTACTCAAGCACCAACTTCACTCAGTCGAGCTGCGAATACCAATTCATCGATTTCGAAGGATACACGTTCCCTTTCTCCTAACTGAGTGATCGGGTTTAAAACACTCAATAGAAGAAGTCCGAAAACAAAATACAGACCGTAAACAATTCGGCCATCCTACTCATCACTGCCCTCAGTGATCTTGTGGCCATTCTACTAACCGCCCTATATTTGACTTAGTTTACCCTCGTTTTTTGTTTCAATTCGTCAACTGCGGCATGTTCACAGCCCTACGCAAGTTAGGCCTAATCACAGCCTTTTATAACCTCGGCATGATCACAGCTTTTTTCAACCTCGGCATGATCACAGCCTTTTACAACATCGGCATGATCACAGTCTTCCACAACCACGGCATGATCACAGCGTTTAACAAACTCGTCATGATCACAGCCTTTAACAGACTCGGCATTATCACAGCCTTACGAACTCGGGATGATCACAGCCTTACAACCTCGGTATGATCACAGCCTTTAACAAACTCGGCATGATCACAGCCTTAACAATTTTCGCTTCTCTTTTTGATATGCTCCTGTTTCTAACATCTTTGTGAATGAAACAAACTAAATTTAATTCCAGTCATATCAATTTATTAAAAAAAGAATATTCATGCATAAAGTTTAATCAAGAATACAATAAAGTAAATTTTTTATTATAATTCTAAGACAATTTTAGCGTAAGCAAAACAAGATAAATAGATTTAATTCATAGAAATAATTCAAAAAGACAAATAAAAACGTAAAGAAAACAACATTGAGAGATTATGTATTAAAAATTATAAAAGAACTTTACTCTACTAGAATAATTATTCAATCTCTGACTCGTTACTTGAATCTGATTCATCTAAGCCACCATAGATTACAATCATCCAGAGAGCACCGTGGCTTCATCGGCTGAATGAACTGATTCATACGGTTTCTTTGACACTTGTGTTGACACTGAATCTCCAACCAAATACCTATCACCGTGGTAGTAATTTTCTGGATTGACCAGTAGCTGAATATGCTGCACGAATTAAAACCATATCTCCAATATTATATTTTTGGGGCCCACGATGAGAAAAATTATGTTGCTCAGCCTGTTTTGCTTGCGAGGTATCGATTCGGCGTTTCACCTGGTCTCTTATTTCAGTCAATGGTATGTTTTCTTCTTCATCCTCGGAATCATCAACCTGCGATACTATGTTCAACTCGTTACTCATGGAGTTTTTGGGTTTGAACGCAAATAGGATATCTTGTTGCGTTTGATTTTTTATCCAATGTTTCAGGCAGTTGAATCACCATTGTATTACGGGGAGGTGAATATCCCAATCTCTTCCGTCTGGTCTCGTCGTCATTGATGATATAGCGGCACTCACGGTGTGGAAGTAAACAGCAGTGGTAATTTGTTTAATTTCGTTTTCCTGGTAGTAGCTGCTAAACATATTTGAAGTGTATGCCGTTCCTTTATCGGAGATGATACGAGATGGGGAGCCGAAGAACTGAGTTAAATCCCCCAAAACCCGAATAACCCACTTTGATTTAGTATCTTTAACGAATCTTAGTATCACAAATTTACTGAATGAGTCGACTATACCCAACACGTATAGATTGCCCTTTAAGCTCTCATATGGCCCGAGATGATCAACGTGTATCTTAAAAAAGGGAATCGGATGCTTCTCAATCGGATGAATTTGATACCTAGACTCGTCCATTGAGCGTTTATTGTACAAACAGGGAACACAACTGGCAAGATGTTTTCGAATGTGTTTTATGGTTTGGTCTACACCACAGTGACAAATGTCATCGTGTGAGGTCTTGATGATTCTCCAGCGAACTCCACTGGAAGTTATTTTGAAGAGGCGGCCGGACTTTAAGAGGTACTCTTTCTGAAGTGATTTTTCTTTGCGTTTTTTTTTTTTTTTTTTTGTCGTTACTAATAAGAGTTTGTTTTATTTCGTCGAGCTCTTGATCTTTGAATTGCAACGTGGCTACCCAGTCAATGTCTGTCATTCCAACAATATTAATGTTCAATCCAACTTCCTCCATGTCTCTCACTTGGATGACGGCTTAGCGCGTTTGCATGTTGCATCTGAGTAGCTGTTCTTTATTCCAGATTGAAGTCGAACTCTTGAATTTTATAACCACCAGCGGGCTATCCTAGCAATAATGTCTTTTTTATCTTGGGTCATTTTAAGGGAGTTACAGTCAGTAAAAATAGTAAAACGTTTACCGAGTAAATAATAACGAAAACGTTCTGTCTCTCTCTACCACAGCTAATGCTTCCAACTCATAGCTATTGTCAAGAAATTAAATAATATCAACGCGAATTAAGCACAATCAACTTTTATTCTTCCGTATAGTTGGCTTAAATTTAAAAAACAAATTTTAGTCTTTTCCCTCGATCTTGTCCGGTGCTGTCTTCTTGTTCTTTTTTTTCCAAAAAACCAGAATCCCAAAAAAAAGGAAAACTTCAAGAAGGCAATATGGCTGACCTTTGGTATCCGGCCAACAATAAATAAAAAATGGTGTACCAAGATTGGCAGAATGGCAGCAGCCAGGCAAGGAATTCGAGTGGTTTAGTTCAGTTTGGTATTATTTTCTTACATTCTCCCCTCGGTACATTTGCTAAATGTACCCTCTTCATTGCACACTTCTAACTTATATTACGTTTCCACTGAACGATAATCTAGATTATCTTCCAGTTTGATTAAAAATAATCTAGTAGTGTTTCCACTGGATTTTGTTAGATTAATTCTTACATTCAAAATCTTGGTTACAAAAACTGTCACATTTGAAAGTTTTTTTCGCACAAAAATGCAAGGATGACCTCCAATAAAATTAAAATGTTGGTTTTAAATGAAGAAAAAATAAGTTTTTTGATTTGACTATGTTCTTTCTTAATAGAAAAGCAAATAAAATATACCAATTTTTATGAAAATGTATTTTTTCCATTTTCGGTTGTAAATCCATTTTCCTGAACAGATGGAACAAAAATTTTGCTCAACCAAAAGTTTTTAAGGCAACAAAAATTTATAAATTGTTTACCTACATTTTTTTTTTCTTTTTATTTTCTTTTTGTTCATCCCTTTGTATATCTACTACTACAAATGTATATATGTACAAAAGTTCAGTCTGACAAGAAACTGTTTTTTTCTCTCTTTCATCCACCTTTTTCGTTGGAAATGGGAAAGTGAATCCGTTCAGCACAGTTCCAATCAAGTAGATTAATTTGAAATCTCTAATCGAGATGATTAACTTTTGTACGGCAAATCAAGTGATTTTGAAAAGATTTCAAGTTGATTCGAGTTAATCTCAGATTATCGTTCAGTGGAAACAGCATATTAGCTAGTTTTATCGCTGGTCTTTCGTATATGCCGGACATAGTTTGTACTGAGGCACTACGGACTTGGTTGTCCTTACTGGGAATACTTCAACAACTCTTCCCTTTTGCCACTGGTTGCGTGGACTTCTTTCGTCAATCACCAAAACTATGTCTCCAACAGTTAGCGGTTTGGCTGGTTGATTCCATTTTTCTCTTCTAGTTAGGGTGGGTAAGTATTCGACGATCCAACGCTTCCAAAAGTGTCTTGCGTGGAGCTGAGACATTAGTACGTTAGTCTTGAGTAATTTGGCATCATCACTAAATTCTCCCAATGGAACCATTCCTCCAGGTGACTGTCGAAGGAAATGGTTGGGGGTTAGGGCTTCCGACTGTTCACTATCAATGGGTAAGTATGTAAGTGGGCGGGAATTTATCATGTCCTCGACTTCCATTAAAAAGCTACGGAAAAGCTCATCGTTAGGTTTGTAACGGTTAACGTTGCTTACCGCGTACAGGGCTATCTTAACTGATTTTATGAGTCTCTCACAGCATCCATTCATATGTGGGGAGGCAGGAGGGTTAAAATGCCACTCCAGTTCCGAGGTTACAAACTGATTCGCAATGCATTGATGGTCGATTGATTTTAAGGTCGTCTTCAGTAGCTTTTCTGCTCCAATGAAATTTGTTCCACGGTCGCTGAACATTTTTCTTACGGTTCCTCTCCGGCACAAAAAATTTCTATAACAGAGAATGAATGAGTCTGTACTACAGGTGTAGGCGATTTCAATATGAATTGCTCTGGTTACCAGACACGTGAAGAGGCAAATCCACCTCTTTTCTATCTTTCGACCGTGGACAATGTCAAATGGACCACCGTAATCAACTGCGGTGTACGAAAAGGGTGGTGTAAATGCGGATACTCGAACTTCTGGCAAAATTGCCATTTCAGGAGGAGTGGCCTTGGCTAAATTCATCTTGCAGCGAAAACAGTGTTTCCTCACGCGTTTCAGCAGTTGTCTTAGTTTCGGAATGAAATATTTTTTTCTAATTTCGTTCACGACAGATTCGTGGTTGATATGTCGAAATTTCTCGTGATAATGACGTATTAAGAGTCTCGTTGCTCGATTATTGTCGGGGAGTATCACTGGACGCCTTGTGCATACGTTCAGCCACTTTGCATTATCAATTCGACTCATGGATCTCATTACTCCGTTTTCATCTAAATAGGGTTTCATTGAGAGTATGATACCCGAACACTGGGCTGTCTTCTTTGCAACGTTTCTCGGTGATGAAACGAATTCCAATTCCGATGGTAACGATTCTGCTTGAATATGTCTGAAGACAACACGCTCGGCTCTTTCGAATTCTTCGGAAGACAGAGCTAGGTTCTCTCTTTTTATACCACGTAATGCGTCCATATAGCGGCAAACATATGCTGTGACCCTCAGCAACTTGCCCCAGCTTTCAAATTTACTTGTTGGAATTACTGGCACTACTTCGGAAATAGCATGATAATTTTCTCGAGATAAATATGGCCAGTCTTCTTCCTTCATGTACAGAAATTGTGGACCCTGCATCCAACGATCGTTCATATCTAGTGATGGCCCTTTCTTCCACTTCGTTGCGTCATCTGCTGGGTTCATTTCGGACGGCACGTACCTCCAATCAGCAACGTTGGTGATTTCTTGGATCTCTGCTATTCGGAACGCTACAAATTGGCCTTTTACTGCTTTGGCATCGGAGTTCAACCAACTCAGAACGGTTGCAGAGTCTGACCACAGTACAATCTTGTTGAGACGAATCGAAAGTGATTGACGAATGCTATCGGCGAATCTTGCTCCAATGACTGCTGCAACGAGTTCCAACCTCGGTATTGACATGAGTTTAATAGGTGCTACCTTCGTTTTGGAACCGATTAGTGAACACATAATCCTTTCACCTGATTGGACTCTCAGATATGCTACTGCAGCACTGCAATTCTTGCTGGCATCAACGAATACATGGAGATGAGTCTCGGAGATTTCCCATGCTATCCCAGGTGCATAACATCTTGGGATGAAAACAGATCGCACTTTCTGTAGTTCACGTAACCAGCGTAACCAGTCTTCTTGATGTTCGTCTAAAATCTCGTCGTCCCAATTAACTCTGGACCGCCATACGTCTTGCATCAAAACTTTCAAATAACTCGTACAATGGCCAATTAAACCCAGAGGATCGAAGACCGACATCATGACTCTTAGCATCTCGCGCTTAGTTGGCTTTATGTTGCCATTGAGGACTTCTTGGTTTCCTTTGTTAAACTTTAAGGAGAAGGTAAACGAGTCACTCTCGGTATCCCACCACATTCCAAGAACTTTCTCGGTGGCGTATATTGGTTCTTTATCAAGATCAATTCGATCATCGGACGTTGACGTTATTTCGTTCATCGCAGCCGTCACTTCTCTTGAGTTGGACTTCCATTTCCGAATGTGAAACCCACCAGCGGAGTGAATCATCTTTACATCCTTAGCAAGGGCTATTGCTTCCTCTGAAGTATTGACACTGTCCAGTAAATCGTCGACGTAATGATTATTGGTAATTGCTTCTACGGCTCGAGGGTACTCTTCA
This sequence comes from Sphaerophoria rueppellii, assembly GCA_920937365.1. Taxonomy (NCBI): domain Eukaryota; kingdom Metazoa; phylum Arthropoda; class Insecta; order Diptera; family Syrphidae; genus Sphaerophoria; species Sphaerophoria rueppellii. The sequence continues at coordinate 54,027,259 of CAKKXW010000005.1, forward strand.
ATAAACCTTTCAGCGTTTTTATTTTCACAATTGAGCGCAGTTGGGAACAAGTCGCGCCAAACGTCATGACCTGTGTGATGTATACTGCTACGCCAGTACCATCATCCCATAAAAATCTACAGGCATGTCGATCCTCGGGTGAAATCTTTATCTGGTGGAACATCTCAGCTATGTCTCCACTAATTGCCACAGCGTTCTGTCTGAACCTCAGAAGAATACCGAAAAGTGAGGGAAGTTGATCAGGCCCCTTTACTAAAAACGAGTTAAGACATACTCCATTAACCTTAGCCGCTGCATCCCAGACTACCCTTACTTTTTCGGGTTTATTGGGATTGGACACCGGAAAGAGTGGCAGATACCAGATCCGCTTATGTTCTTCATTCAACTCCTTGGGTGATAACTTTCGGACATAACCTCTCTTTATATAGCTTTCCATTTGTTGGTTCATTCTGTTTCTTAATGAGGGAGATTTTTGGAGTTTTCGATCAAGTGCTATTTGCCTGAGTTTGGCCATGGGCATACTATCTGGTAGTACAGGATCATCGTATCGCCAAAGCAGTCCGATTTCAAATCGTTCCCCATTAAACATAGCTGTCTTCTCCATGATGTCTTTAGCTCGACGTTCATTTTTAGACGTGGCTTCGTAAGGAGGTATCTTCACACCCAGACTATCCACTGCAAAGAAATGTCTCATCATCTCGCTTAGATTTTCATCATCTTGTCGGCATATTCTTGGATATGATAATTTATGCTTTGGCTTTGGGAAGAGCTTCGCGATCCAAATACAGACCATCCCAATTTGTTCTTGGTGGCTACTGGATCATTTTGACCAGCTATTCTGGTTTTACTTGGAAGAGCGAGATGCCAGTCACTTATTCCAATCATGATTCTTGGTTGCTCTCCAAAGTATGAAGTTACGGGAAGGCCACGAAGGTGAGGATGTTTGCTTGCTAATTCTTCATAGTTGAGAGTCTGCTTTGGTAAGTTGAGCTCTTGAATGGTATGTGCCACAGGAATTGCGTACTCCTTTGCACCATTGTAAGCCCCAGAGATGAACATTGAGACCTTTTTAGATTCCTCTTGGCGACGGACATTTGCAGTCCATTTAAGGTGCAGAAGAACT
>CAKKXW010000005.1:54030600-54067298 GCA_920937365.1 Sphaerophoria rueppellii
CTGTAAAAAAGAAGAATTTGAAGTTCTTTTATGAATCATAAGATTATACTGTTCTCTTTTCATTTTTTCATTTATTGAATTTGAAAATTTCGGTCATTTTTCTATTTTTTGTGACAAATTAAAGTAAAATAAATTTCTTTTGGTCTTTCTTTACACTTTGTATAATTTATGAACTACTGACCTCCTTTTTTGTGGATTTGTAACCCACTCAAGTGGGTTAAAAGTCCATAATTGGTTTATGGACTTTTAACACACCAGAGTGGGTCAAAAGTCCATTATGGACTTTTGGCCTGTGGACTTATGACCCTGCGCCCTTTTGACCCACTTAGGTGGGTGTGATTTGGTCAACTTTTGTAAAGTTTGGTTAGTTCCCATGTACGGTGGGAATTAAAGTCCTTAAAGAATTATTGGTTCTAGTTCTATTCAAACATGAAATGACAAACTTAATTTTTTGTTTTTAAATCAAATGACCGTAAACATTCAGAAACTCAGTCATACCGAAATCAGTTCTCAACACTCTGAAAATAATGAAAAATCGCCCGATCTTTTTGATTAATATCATAGCTTATTTTAGTTGTCGAGCAAATAATTTTTCTAAGCTGTTTCGTTCTATTTGAAAAAGTAACCACTATACTATACACATCCTGTAATGCATAGAAAATTAGCAGATGAAAAATTGTGTGCCTCTCTTGCAGGCATATTGTGACAAAGAAAACGAAATATTTTTTCTTAATTCTATTTTGTATCATGATAGGTTCATAAATTATTTTTTTTTTTTTAAGTCTAGTTCATAAAAGAAAAAAAAGTTATAAATGTTTGCCCACCTAAGTATAAGTGGGTCAAAAGTCCTCAACGGACTTATCACACTGCGCCCTTATTTCCAAGTTGGCATGGAAACCAGGCTCTATTTCAAGGTTTCGTATGTGTTTTAAATGCGGCCTTATTTCCATGTAAGATGCGGCTTTATTTCCATAATGCAATTGAAATATGGCCCGTCGGGTGTTATTTCAATTTCAGCATGGAAATAAGACCCCTTTTAAGATGGGGCCTTATTTCGTCGGGCTTTATTTCACGTCACAATAAAAAAAAATGAAAAATGTATTCCTTATATTTCTTTGTACATCAATAAGTTAAATGGCTTTGTAAACCATCAAGCCATTGAGCAAGATGAGCTCAAACTTATTAAAATTTTGTGTGCGGTGTAGCAACATCCAACATGCAATCATTATCACCCTCGAACCCAAATTCGTTCGTTTTGTCAATTATAGAGATGCAGATTCGTGACCATTGCAATGTTCAGAAATTCTAGACCAAATTTAACAGTCATGTTCTCTTGAACCCTCCCCCCTCTTTCCCATCTAACCTAATGGTCATACTGTACTTTTGCATTAAGACATAAAACGTTAAAATTTGGTATAACAATGGATATCTACTAGAAGTAACCAATGAAATTAAATATCTAGGCGTAAAACTTACCTATAATTTGAACTTCAACAACCATCTAAGAGAAAAGGTCAATACTTCACAAAGCTTGTTGAATTCTACATGGAGAAAAGTGTTTACGAATATTAGAATAATTGTTTCCGCCAAGTACAAGATATACGAAGAGGTAGTAAAGTCAACTCTCTGTTATGCATGTCAAGTCTGGGGTGCAGATGAATATGAACAAATTGAACAATTCCACAGAAATTTCTTAAAAAAACTCTTCAACTTACCTCGAAACACACCAAACTATGCAATCTACTTGGAAACAGGATTACCCAAAACTTCTAGCAAGTACCCTTAAAGCACAGGCTGATTTTATTATTAAGACTTTAGCGCATGACGACTCAAGGATGACAAAAAATTGCTCTTATACGAGTTGAGGAATAAAGACTAGTTGACCGCTAAGTGGGAAAACGGGAGCTTTGATCAGTTCTGTTCAATATGCAACCTTTAGCCAGAAGAGGACTGCTTCCAGTTTATATGCCCAATATTTGAGCCACACCGACGTTTCTTCTTTGGTAAAAATACTCTTTCGATGCAGGACACCCTTAAAATATTAAACGAGTGCAACTGGAAAAAACTAGGTAAATTTTTAGAAGTTATCTTCAAATTGTAGGGTCGCCCATAATACATAATACACTACACATAATTCAAACGCAAAACACTTTGCTGAAAAACACTTTACACAAAACAAAAAATATGGGAACGCTCGGCTCTGATATCCTTGTTATTTGTTTTGCTCTGAGAAAAATTACATTACGTTGTTGCTGTGTTCTGTTCTGTGTGATATAGATTTGCCCGAATTATATGGTGCAAAAAAAATAGTTACATATATTTACATAAATATTGATTAAAATTTCATGTCTTGAAAATCATTGAAGTTTTTTTTTAAATGTCTTGGTGATATTTTTTTTGAAGTTTTCAATAACAAAGATAGTTTAAAGATATTCACATTATATGTTGCAGAAACTTCTGCTTTAATTTCATAGTGAAAAGGGTACACTCAAGAAACAGTGCATTCTGAGATACATTGCCCAAATGCTCATATTTAAATGAAAGTGAACATTAATATCGATAATATTAAATCGAGAAACGAAGTTTCCGAAAAAGGGAAAGTGATGTGTGTTTCATTCTCTTGATCCTTACCCCTGCCCTGTTTATTCAAAAAATAAAAGGATAAAAAAGTAGTGGTCTAAATAAAATAAAGAAACCAAAAAAAAAAAAACAAAAAAACAAGAATCCCTGACATGTCCCAGAAACAATACCTATATAGTGGTCTCAAAAAAAAAAATTTAAAAAATATATATATAAATAAACAAAACAAATCCCTGACATATCGAAGAAACAAATCCCTGACGTCCCTTTATTTTCAATTCCTGTGCTGCGGTTCCAGTTGGAAGAATAGTGTGAAAGAGGTGTTTTTTTTTTGTTTTCTCTTTAAAATTAAGTACCTATAGTGAATAGTTTGATAAATATTAGTTTGTTTTTTTGTGAATATGAACAACTCTCATGGTTTTTCTTTTTATTTGTGTCCATTTAATTTACTTCCTCCTACATAGTCCACAGGATTCTGAGTTACGTGTGCGCACAGGTGCTAAGGATTCAAAGGTATGGTAAATTATACTACTCTTATTTGCTTTCTTTACTTTACGGACGAAAAGAATAACCACAGTCCGAGTTGTAACTATTTCATTTCTCTATACACACCGCTGGCTGAGAACTATAGGGTTGCATGTCATACAAAATATCAAAAACGACTTTTTGACACCAAAATTTTCGTAATTGAACCTACTTTTCGATAAAAGAAAAATACAAAATTTCATAAAATTTTTGGCAAGCCTACAGACAAAAAACACGTGCAACTTTCATTGCATTCGCACTTCTGTTTAATACTATAAGGTTCCATGTTCCACATGCAACCATTTAAATAATTTATGTCGTTTAAAAATCAAATACACTTAAGTTACATGGAACTTTTTTGCACACTTTGGTTCACATGGAACCTTTTCGTATTTAATATCATCGAATAAAATCAAAAAGTTCCATGTTTTCAATGAATTAGAAACATTTCTCATATTATTCAATTCTATTTTTGTTTAGATATTGTGAATTAAAAACTTTTTTTAAACGATTTTTTCCGAGCATTTTTGCTTCATAAAGAAAATTGCTTCGTAAGTTATACATTATTTTCAAATGTTATTATAATTACATAAATCTTCGCGGAAATTGCCTCAAAGAATGTCCTAGTGTTGAAACCAAAAAAAAAAGGAAAATGGTTTGCCCGATGCAAAAATAAGAGCATTCAAAGCTATGCAGCCTTTTATGCATGAAGTGGATTTTGATTTTTCGAAAACTTAATTTAAAAAAATACACAACGCTAAATTTTAAGAAAATAACTCCACTATTTTATTTATTTAACTTTTAATATTATGATTAAATGAAGTTATTTTTTTATTTTCGTTTTTTTTAGTTATAAGAATCAGAGTTATAAGAAAATAAATGTATATAATCTATATATATATCTATACGTATTATAAAAATGTAGCGATATTTGTGAAATTTTCTTAGTTAATACTTCTGTATTCCATGGTGGTTTCTGTGAAAAAAAAAAAATGGAAAAACCTGATGGAATAAGAGTGGAAAAGTGCATTGGTTTTCAAATGGACAGCTGGAAAATTTCAAAATGGGTTTTCGAATAGAAAATAGAATAACTCGGATAATTCATTGGTTTTCAAAAGCAAAATTGCATGTTATTGTAGGTCATTGGTGTTGAAATGGAAAAGTGATAAATTTCAAAATGGGTTTTCGAATGGAACAGAGACAAGATTTTCGCCAGCAATTTTTGACGCTTCAAACGTTTAAGGCTTATCTGGGAGAAAAATCTATCCGTTCCTCTCGATAGAAGACATGGTGGTTCATTTAAGGTGAAAGACATCGATTACTTCATTTCGATCAAAGAGTGTCCCTGTTTAGTCTTTTCAAATTGATGACTGTTTCCTCAACGACTAAGTTATAGTATTTTGCTTAACCCTGACGGTAAAAAGATAACTTTGAAAAGTAATGTCATCTTCAAAGCTACTCCGAATAGGTGGAAAGAGTTTTTTGTTTTGAGCTTCTAAGCCTCCAAGTTTTTACATGAAAGGAGTATAAACCCAAGTAAGGCTGGGAAAAACATACCTACGAGTATTTGAAAAATATCAGAAGCTTAGATTGTATGCCGTAAGAAGATACTTTGGAGATTTTAATTACAAGGAAATTATCATGACATTGTGAAGCTTAAACAACTAGAAAGAAGAAAATTCCTATGTCACAGTTTTCGTTTTTATACTCTCCCGGAATAGCGAAATTTCGTTTGTATATTCAGTAGATATGAGAACACCTAATTGTTGAGGGTGGTTCACCCAAACAATTTTTTCGTATATTTTGTTATTTTTTTATGGTGTGGAATTTAAAAATACATTTACTCTTAAGTTTTTACCCTACTACCACAGACCCCTATGTACTTAATTTTAAGGGATGTTGGTAGTGCTGTAGATGAGTTTTAAGTATTTTTTACAAGATCGAAAAAGCTGTTCATGAGATATGGCCAGGGTAGCGGGTAGGGGTTTCGGTGGTAGCGTGGATACAGGATCGCGGAGCAGTGCAGTGTAGCATGTAGCTGTCAGCAGATTGCGGGCAGTGGGAAGCGGGCAAAGGGTACCAGGTAGAGTGTTAACCTTGTAGCTGGTAACAGGATAGCGGGTAATAGGGTAGCGGGTAGCAGGAAGCAATTGCGACAGCTGGGTAAACGGGAAAGACTACCGGGATAGGGAGTACTGGGATTATGCGTTAGCGGGAAGTGGTTGTTTAGCGGGGTACAGAAGTACAGGTCTTATGTTTGAGGCAGTACGAAGTTTGGTACAATATTAAAAATTTTGTGTTTTTAATTTTAAAAGGTTACAGTTATGAGATTGTTGCTCTTTATTGCTATTTTCATACACATTTTAAACTTACTTTTTCTTGGAAGAAAGCAGATAAAAACACCTTATATTTACTTATAAATCTTCGAATTTTTACTCCATTAACTTTTTTTGTAAAATATTTGCTTTTCATGAAAGATTTTTCATGCTTAAAAACATAAAACTAATGATTAACTAAAATTCAATTCCGTCGAAGTAGGTACATTGTTCTATCTTCATTTTCCTATAATCGTTTCAGTGCTATAAGGTTGCATTTTGTATGTTATAATCTTACATTGCTCATAAAATATTTTAGGCAAATATAATTGAACATTTTTGTCCTGTTTTAAACAACTTTTCCAATTCTTCATCACTTTGCATCATTATTTTGTTGATATCATAAATTTAAATACGAAAAATTGCCATTTGAAACTTTGAAGGTGATTATCTCGGAATAATCTGAAAAAACATGCAACCCTATAGTACTCAGCCAGCGATATGTTTATCAACTAAAAAGTTAATTTTAATCGGTCCAGGCGTTAAGAAGGAGTTCAGAAGAATATGTAGTTAGAAATTACTTATATGGCAAAATAACGTTTGCTGGGTCAGCTAGTAGAATACAAAATATTCTATGGCTCTTTCCAGGTTCTAAGTTATGGGAACATCCATGAAATACGTCACGCTTTATTAAGCTGTTTTCGACCAGCCCCTGTAATTAGTTGAAAGTATGCGTTCTATTTTGTTCTCTCGTTTGCTCTCACATTGGCCTTGTTGCATTTTTAATTGAGTTAGGCGACTTGAATAGGAAATTCAATATCCCTGCCATTTTCTGCTCATAAAACCGAAAATTACCTCAACAGCATTAATAAATGAAGCATTTCTACTAAGCTTATGTCGTAAATTGTTGCTTCAGACGTTCTTTGAAAATAAAAATACAGCTACCACACGCTTACTGCTTTAACAATATGAACTCTCTCAATCAAAAAAGGAAGATCGGCGAGAAATAAATAAAATGAGTTCTATTATTACGGATTCTACTCTCCGGTGGAACCCTTTATTTTCAATATTTTCAAATTTTGTATTTTTCACACGACGGCAGCCCATGTACGTTAAATAAATGAAAACAGTGCTTATGAATTTTATTTTGATGATTAATGGTAAAATACTCTGTAATTATATTTTTTTCAGTATAAATTAAAAGTTTTTCTTCACAGAAAGTTCCGTGGAAACTTTTCTTAACATTTTTTGTTAAATACAATTTTTAAATTTGTCTATTTTCATTCCCACTTGTTTTTGGTACAATTTGAAAAACAAATTCAATACAATTGAAAAACCTCGAATTCCATCCCTGATCATACAGCCGACAGCGACAGCCGACTCGTATTCAGTGTTGCCAGATCGTGGGTAATTACCCATTTCGTGGGTATTTTAAGTCTCAAAAATAGCTAAAAGGGCAAAAGAGCGTTTTTTTACCTCGTAGAACAAAAAAAAGGGATATTTGAATTCTTGCAGAATGTGGATGTTTAATAAGAAATCAAAGTCTGAAACAATTGTTTTCGGATTCTCTTACTGAATGCGATCATTTTAACTTTTTTAAAGGATATACACAGTTCAAATCTTTGTCATGCACGAGCAAGTGTATTAGTTCATTCGGATTGAAGTTGCCTATACACACATCAAGCAAAGTCTTCAATCTTATATTTTACAGTGACTGTTTTGTGACACAACAAATTATTATTCCATTCCCGTAGTGAGTTTTAACTTTTAAGTTTCCTATTTGTGTTCTTTGCTTGTGCTTACAATGAACTATACAGACGATTGTTGCATCGCCATAGGAATTGGTTCATTTTCTTCGTTGAAATCAGAGCCACTTTTCTCCAATGCTGCAATTTTTTTCACGGAGAGTATTTATTTTGGCGGAAACATTTTTTTTGTTGTGGCATCCGAATATTTTTCCTTAAATTTTCTTAAGAGAATCTCGCTTTGCTCGTTTTTCAAAATCCTGTTAGCATACTCTTTTTCTTTGATGTTCCACAATAATAGTAAACTTATATACACTTCGATGAATTCTCAAATGAAATAATGAGTCCTTTTTTCATCAACGTATAACGGAATGAGGCAAAATTCAAAGCATAATTATTGTTCAATCATTAATTTTGCATATACACTACTTCAAAGCAGTACGCTTGATTGAAGGAAAATCAAAAGCTTCAAGCTCACTTCGCTCCTTTGTATACCTGTGTTGAGTTGAAATGAGCTTCAACCAACTCCGCTTCAGGAGTAGAGTCAAGCGTAATTTGTACTGAAAAACCCGAGTTGAGGAGTTAGTATGGCATTGACAACAAAATGTCTGAAGTCTGACGTTTGTGTAAGTGCTAATGATTTGAGCACAAGCTAGGTGTTATGTTTTCACTCGCATTTCGTCCGTCTAGTGCATTTCGTAACACAATAATAAACAAAAGTGAAACAAAATTAATACTGCGATGACTTAAGAGACGCTAGCTATGTTGTCATCTCAACACCTTTTCAACTAAACTCAACTCAAACGACGAAAAACCTGGGTCAAAAATTTGACCCTAATCCAACTCGAGCTCTCGATTCCGCTTGTAAACGTGGTATATATGATATATCCGGCTTAAAATCTGAATAACAGTCAAACCCAGTGATCAAAGGAGATAGAAAACTAAGGGTGCTTTCATAAATGCATGGTTGCGAAAGTCTTTTTTCATAAATGCAAATGATAAATGTCAGATGTTCATAAAAGCAAAAGGCAAATATTTGCCTGAATTTCTTTCTCAATAAAAGAGAAAGTTAGTAAAACCGATTTCCTTTCCTTTATTGCTCCAACTGTCAAATTCTTTTCTTTGAAAATTCAAATTTCAATTGAAAACAGTAATCATCACAAACGTGTTCTGGCTGAGTAAAGGTAATTATTATTATTATTTATCAAATTTCAAAACTTAAGTAAGTAAGTAAAGTAAAACTTCAAATTCTGACAGTCTTTTGACATATGACGCAAAACACATGCGCAAGTATTTTATGTGACGTTTATATGATTGCAATTGATCGCATGTAAACAAAGCAACCATGCATTTATGAAAGCACCCTAAGCTGTCAAATCTCAAATGGGATTTGCCCACACACAATCTCAAATTGACGAATGGTTAGTATGTACATATGCGTGTACTACAATCTCAAATTTACAAACGGTGAGAATGTAATGTACGCTTGTTTTTTATATCATTTTTATTTGGTTTTAATAAAGTGAAGTCTGAAGTTCTGAAGTACAAAAAATACATATGTACATATGAATTTGTGTTTTAATTCAATTGAATTTCTTGTGGGGAAAATTGAGGGATATTTTTCTAAAGCGCTTGGGTAAAAAGGGAATTTTTTAATATAATCGTGGGTAACTGTCAGCTCCAAGTCTGGCAACACTGCTCGTATTGCGTCTTGCCTTTCGTTGTTGTGTTCTCGTTTCATAGTTAGCTGTGATTTTTGCGCTAACCCTCGAGTTCATTTTTGAAATGTGTTCATTTTCTGTTTATGAAGATTGTATGAAAGCTGTTAGCGCAAATTTTTGAGCTAAACCTTGTTTCATGATAGATTTTTGCATGATAGTTTTGTTTTGTGTACGAAACGACTCGGATCTGTTTGTGTTGGGTTGGCTTTTGCCTGAAGTTGTTGCGTTCTCGTTCCATACTCAGCGTTAGCTGTGATTTTTGAGCTAACCCTCCTGTTCATTTTTAAAGGCATTTATTCAAATGTGTTCATTTTCTGTTTTTGCGGATTGTATGAATTCTGTAAGCGCAAATATTGGAGCTAAATATTGTTTCATGATAGATTTTTGAATGATAGTTTTGTTTGTATGCAATGAAAAATACATATTGGTAGGAAATTCTGTTTTGTTGCTATTAAGTACCTACAATAATGTAACGTATTATTCGTTGTCGTTTATTGACTTTTGAATAAGAATAATGTATAATATATTAGAAATAAAATTAATAGGTGTTCTAAAATTATTGGTTTAGCGCCGCTAAACTAGCCAACTATGAGGAATCGCCCCTGCACAAATTTTGTCTGTGTAAGGTGATTATCACTTGTGACAATCATTTTTTTGTGATTTTTTTCTCTGACAGCCTATTAGTAGTCACTTTCATACAAAATTTGCTTTTGTTTTCATGAAATCAAAAAAAAAAATGAATATTTTTGTACCCAAACAAATTTCAATTTTGTAGCTATGTCTTTATTGAATAGTTTTTATTGCAATAAGCAATGCGTTATTGATAAACAATATTTTTGATCGTATGGTTAACTAACACGTTATATGACAACCTTCGCAGTATAAACTGTGTACATTTGATGCAAGGTGCGATTTAATCATTTCTATCAACATATATCGTGTTGGTTAACCGTCCGACATAATATGGCCAAAAATATTGTTTATCAAAAACGCATTACTTAATGCAAGTCTCACTATTCAAAAAAGCACACAAAAAACATATATTTTGCTTGCACCCTGCGAGCCGGATATTCCCTTACATACATATAAACAACCTGTAGGTACATAGATACCTAAATATCTTAAAATTGAACGCTTTTAATAAGCAAAAACAAACAGAAATCTAACGAAATAATTAAAAAAAAATAATAATTAAAAATGTCAGTTTGGCCAAGTGATTCCAAAAATAATAAGTTTTTTTGTGATAACTTTACGCAGAAGGAAAATTTCAATTTATCACAAGTGACTATCACAAATATGATAGTCATTTTTGAATTTAGCCGATTCCACCCCTGTTTTTTTCGTCTGTGTAATGTGATAGTCCTACTATCACATTTTATTTTTATTCATTTGGCATTACTTGTAAGAAATTGATTACAGAATTTCAAAATTTATGTATATTGACAAATTTTTGACACCGTAAGTTATTTTTATTTGAACTTGTCAATTTAGTTTTGTTTTTACAAAGTGAAATTAAATCTAACATAAAACATGTATTATTTTATGGAACCAATGCAGATGAGGACATTTGTAATGACTTTGGCGCAGAAGACTTATTGGTGTCCTTTACCAATAAAATAAAAGGGAAGAAGAAATTATTTGGAAGAACTACTTCAAGACGCCTTGCTGGTCGAACAAAACAACCTAAATTCAAATTAAAATAAATCATAAGACCCAACCGAAAGAAAAATATCGTTCTCCAAAGAAAACCAAATATTAGAGTTCCGAAATGCTGTTTCACAACAATGTTACCATCGAATTTATCGATAAGAGTGTAAATAAAACTCAGACGTTTCTAATTAAATTCAAGCGTTTAGCTTGCTTTTTATGGAATTAAATTTGTATTCTTAGTGAAATGCATAATAAAACTAGCTTATACCGCGGTGTTAAACGCTTAAGCCGAAAAAAAAGTTAAAATAAAAAATAAAGTGTTAGTCGCTATTTTTCTGACCCCTCAACTACCACTACCTGCTACTCCAGTCGTTCTGGAGTTATTGAGCGACAAGCATCTATCCATCCTCACTTTGGCAGCTGTTTGCAGCGCTGCGTGCCGGTTCACTGCCCATCTGTTTTGGTCATAAGTCATAACTGTTTGCTGTCAAACTAACTTCGAGTTTTATGCTATTTTTTAATAATTTCTTCTTTTGTGTTTTCAAGTGTTGTGGAAAGTAGCAAAGTACAAAGTACAGTAGCACAGAGCTAGTGTGTTGGCTCGAGAACCAGAGGACGTGGGTTCGAGTCCCAGAGTGGGATTGGAATTTTTTTTTTCTTAATTCCAAACTAATATACAATGATTAATTTAATCATGGAGAAGGCGGCAAGGGCACCGAAAAATGCTTCTGCGAAATCATCGCATGTTTGCCAAGTAGCGGACAAAGAGAGGAATCCCGCAAGCGACAGCGACATGAGTAAGAAAAGGAGGCGGAGTCTTAGGCCAAAGCCAAATTTATACAATAAAAGGCAAGCCCCCACCTCAGCTAAGCTGCAAGCTGAGGTGGATGACAATCCAAGGGCAGCGAAGAAAACGGAATCACAAAATATTCAACGGCAGTTGGAAGAATACTCTTCTTCTGATGATGCCGTAGAATACATGTCCGGAGAAGGAGAGGGACTGTACAGGTCCGGCGGCAGCAATAAATTCGCTGAGCTGTCCACCGAGTACACTGACGAGGCGGTGGAGGCAGCCTTCCTAACAAAACAGAAAAGCGTAGAAAAATGTAAGGAAATGCTAACAACACTGAAGGAGGAAATGAAGCCCTTGCTGCTCCTCCTTAAGCAAAAGCAAGTTGCGCGCCGCGAAGAAGAGGCAGCCGAGCTCAAAAGGAGGCAACTCCACAGGGAGCAACAACAACAACGACAACAGCAAAAGCAACAACAACAACCAAAGCAGCCAAAACAGCAAAAACAAGTTGCTACTACTAGTAAGAAGCAGCAAACACAGGGGCGGCACAGTCAGGCCCCAGCACATCGGGGGCCGCGAAAATAATGGCGGCTGCAGCACCAAAGCTGGCCGCAACTGTAGCAACAGCTGCAGTACCAGCTGTAGCACCAGCAGCAGCGTCAGCAGCAACACCAGCATTGGCACATCCACAACCATCGACATCTGCAGCAGCGATGAAGCAACTCTAGCAACACCAGAAGCAGCCCTCAAAAGATAAAAATGTACCACCAATCAGGACCCATAAAATAGACCTGGACGACATAAAACAGGTATGTAAGTCGGCCACGAATGGTAATTTTTATATTAAAATAATTAACGAGAAGGAAAAAAGGTATTCGGTGCTATGCTTCACATTGCCCGAATATAATATGGTAAAGAAATGCTTGTGGGAGGCCACAGCTGAGTTCTTCAGCTTCACGCCTCGAAGCGAGAAATTGAAGACGGTTCTTCTAAAGGGCATCAGTTCCTGCACGGAACCTGAGGCGCTCTTAGATGAGCTCCGTCAAAAAGCGAGTGACGATCTCGAGTTTATCGGAGTCAAGCCGTTTTCCACGGTTAAGTCCAGACGTGGAGGTTACAAACTTCCAATGTTCGTGCTAACATTATCGCCCCAAAGTAAATTGGACAGTTTAAGGAGTATTTCCGTCCTAGACTTCCAAATTATAAGATGGGAAAAATTAATGAGGCACGACGACATGCTACAATGCATGCTGTGCCAGAGGTTCGGCCATGCCGCAGCCAACTGTGAAATGCAGATGCGCTGGGTCAAGTGCGCAGAAACCCACATAAGAGGGGAATGCAGGCTAGGAACGGAGCGGGTTGGAGACTTAACCCAGCTCAAGTGCATTATCTGTGCGAACGAGGGGCACCCTGCCAACTATAGGGGCTGCCCTAAGGTCCAACAAATCAAAGAAAAACAGGCCAGTCAGAAGGCCGTAGAAAGTCGACCAGTACGACAAGCTCCGACAGCAAATTCGCTCGTTCGACCCAATCTTTCTTACGCCAACTCTGCGAAAGGAATGGGAAAGACGTTACAGGCTCCACCAAAGGTTGCCCCACAGGCCCCAGCGCCTAAGGAGCCGATGGTGCAGCCAAACATTGTGGCCCTGTTGGTTGCCATTCAAGGCCAACTAGCAGCACTGCAAAGTCAGATCGGGGAGCAAGCCTCAAGAGTGGATCACCTCCACTCTTTGATGACTGGCCAAGCGCAACGTCACGGTTAAGGGCGCGCTGCCGGAGACGCGCCTAAGGATCCTAGCTGTGAATGTAAATTTACTGATTAGGATTGAACGCCGAGCTAATTTGTTCCAGTTGTTGAAAGACCACAGTCCCGATGTGTTCATGGCTAGCGAAACCAAGCTAAACCAGAAACATAAGCTGACTAATAACAATTACAATATCGTAAGAAGGGATCGACCCGGCTCTATTCAAGGAGGCGGTGTTGCAATCTTCATACGAAAGGGCATTAATTATAAAGTCATATATGTACAATAATGATTTGCGAAAGTTCAAGACGCTAGAAGTCCGCGTCATATGCATCTCTCTCACTCAAGGGAAGCGGATATATATGATTGCGGCTTATGCGGCTGAAGCTCCGCAGGCTACTATCTTTACTTCAGAGCTCGAGATTCTTTTTAGGGTACTAAAACTGACCTTGGAAGAAAACTACTTTGTTATGGCCGGAGATTTGAACGCAAGACATGAAGATTGGGGAAATCAAACTAACAATCCTAGAGGTAATCATCTTTTTAATTTGATGAATCTTTGCAGTGTTGAATATGGTGTCGACCTGCTGGCTACAGAAAGGCCATCGTTCCCAAGGAGCGGTTCCTTCCTGGATCTTTTGCTGTACGATACCAGACTGACAATAACGGACAAAGTTGGTAATCACCCTCGAAACTGCTTACAGACAGTCGAGTACGATAGTGACCACTGCGGACTCGCTGCTGTAATTCAGATTCCGAACGAGCGCGTGAAGTTGGATGAATACGTTTCAACGCATTCTTACAATTACAGTAAGATGCGCTGGCCTCGTTTCACCCAAGTCCTAGCGAGAGAACTGCGTTCGAGTGACATAGCCCCACCAAACAACAGAAACTTGACAAACACAGAAATCGACCAACACCTTGAACAGATGGACAACATAATAAAACAGACAATGGAACGGACAATACCGAAGTACAAGGAACGCGACCAAAACAACGTCTACAGTAACGCGACTATAGACGCACTGCACAGACAGAAAAGCGGACTACTGACAAGACTTAAAAACTTGTACAGACGATTTACAGAGCCGAACGACCTGGAGATTAGGACACTGAAGTCGTCGATTAAGAACGTCAACACTCTGATCAAGGAAAACTACAGGTTATCTATTAATTTGTATTGGGACAAGAAAATTCGGGCCCTCAAATTAACAAGATATTTAGGTCAAAGAATCAGAACGACCTTCTGTGTCTTAAGTTCCAGAGCACAGTTGAGAACAGAGACGTACTTCTGACAGCGCAAATTGATCCTGAGGAAGCCGTCTTGGACGATGACTTCTTTGTGATTGAAGATCCGCAGGAGAAAGTGGAGACAGTTGGTGCTGCTTTCCAGCAAGTGTATAAGGTGAATGCCTGCACTCGCCCGAACCACGACCTGGAAAACAGAGCCTTACTTCATCACTTCTACCCAAGGAATGATATTACGCAATGGCGATCCGAGAACCGTGGTTTTACCCGGTTTGATGACGACTTTTTAGCAAACGCTATAATCACCGATCGAACGGGCTCAAGTCCCTTGCTTATCACGAAGGTAGAGCTCCAGCTAATCTTCGATTCAATAAAGAATAAGAAGTCAGCAGGTGTCGATGGTATATCCAACATTGTACTAAGACAATTACCGACTGAGGCAATAGACATCTACACAACTCTGTTCAACATCGCGCTGAATAATGCATATTATCCAGAGCTTTCGAAGACAGCGGTGGTTCTTCCTCTCCCGAAAAAAGGAAAGGACAACTCCAACCCGTCAAATCTTCGGTCGATAAGTCTTCTACCAAGCATCAGCAAGGTATTCGAAAAGGTAATCAATAGGGCTCTGAGTAAGTGGGCTGCAGACAACAAAATAATTCCGGATAACCAGTTCGGGTTCAAGGCGGGACATGACACCATTCATGCCGCGTCTAAGCTCGTTTCTGATATCCAATGGAACAAGTCCAAGAAACAATGCACGGGTGCTGTACTGGTGGAGAAGGCCTTCGACACCGTATGGTTAGAAGGCTTGTACCTAAAACTCACCAGACTAGGCATCAGTAAACCATTATTGTATATGCTTTATGATATGCTCAACGGTAGAAAGTTTGTTGTCAAAAGTGGCAATGTAACTTCTACCACCACCTTTGAAATCAAAAACGGTCTTCAACAGGGAGCGGTTAATTCGCCATTTCTCTTCAGTATTTACACCAGCGATCTGATAGGTAGCCTTATCCAGGCAATTGCGTATGCCGACGACCTGATTGCGTACAGAACTGCCCCAAGGTTGAAGTCATTAGAATTCTCTTGCAACGTGACTTCGAGAAGATTCAGCGATATTGCGATGACTGGAAACTGAAAATAAATGCCCAGAAATGCGAAACAATTCTTTTCCGGACCCCGCTGGCTAGGGCCACGAGGGATACGCGCAAGAATTGGCGCAAGATGGTCATCGTTGGACCTCACGGACAGCGATTAACGAGCAAAAGTGAAGTGAAGTACCTCGGTATTTGGTTGGACCAGTATCTGTATTTCGACAGACATATGGTTGCTGCTCTGGGTAAGGCCAGAGGAGCCTTCGCTCTGACGAAACGGCTGTTTAACAGCAGTGGGCTTGACCCCAGAGTGAAGGTTATTTGCTACATGGCCCTCATACGGCCGATGATCGTTTATGGCTATCCAGTGTGGTTCAACGTTGCGCCATCTCAAATGGAGAAGATTCGATTGTTCGAGAGGCAGTGTCTTCGGCGCTATCTCGGTTTGTTTCGGACACCGGAATCTTCTTATGTACATTACTATTCTAACGAGGTTCTATATAACGAGGCTCGGATCAACATAATTGACAATTTCGTGATAAAACTTGTTCGGGGTCACATTCCGAGAGCTATGACTTCGACGAATAATTTGATCTTTGGGGCGTTCTATCCGAACGACGAATATTTTGATAGTGCACGCTTAAGCGGCTTCATTCCACCAGAGGCATTCCTCTATTTAGATGCGGTCTGATACAGGACAGATTGGCGGTGCCGCTAATCTACCACGTCAGGCGAAGAACCGTCGATCGGCGGCTCCTTTACAGTCGAGACGTCCTCGCGAAATAAATAAAAAAAAAAAGGTAAAAAAAAAATAATAATACAAGAAAATGAAATAAAAATGATAGAGATTTGCTGCTGTGGTTGTTCTAGTTCGTAAGTAGTTGTTAGGTAGAATAGGTAGTTTTAGTTAATTTTAAGTTTTATTTTTAAGGACCTAATTTTAAGTAGCATGTAAGGAAAATGAAAATGATATGGTGTTAGTTTTTTTTTTTAATTTTCTAACAAGAACAATACAAAAAAAAAATTTAATTAAATAGGCCGAAAGGCATTAATTTTAAGTTGACCATGAATTTCTTAGAGCGCCCGGTTGGGGCCAGTAAGTTAAATATAAGATTTTAGATAATAAGCTAGTTTGAATTCTTTGTCTAGAAATAAGTAGTTGTAAGTGATTATGAATAAAAAATGAATTTTGAAAAAAAAAGTACATACATATATGATAATTATGAGGGGGCCTACAATTCAACGCTGATTCCGAACGGCAACGTTGAGAAGCACTTTTTCCAGACACATTGATACTCTTGGAAATTTTGTCAGGACGCAGGACGCGTGAAAGATGAAATAAAAACTTTATGGGAATGAGTAGGGTTGAACCCACTCTGCAACAAACATGACCATTACGCCAAGGTCACTACACTTACTTGGCATTTGGAACATTATAAATGTTTAGTCTTTGTCTTAACTTTATTCGTAAGATCCGTAAAAATAATTATACCGGCACAAATACGTTCATTTTCAATTTTGAATCTTAAAAATACATAAATAAATATATCCCAAGTATCAAAATGATACTTAAAAAGCTGTCACAAGAAAAAATCAAAAAAATGTGATATCACTTTGTGACTATCACTTTACACAGATGAATTTCAATCAATATGACTATCATCTATCACATATCACCTTATACGATTCGTCCCCTGGTCTTCAGCAACAGGTAAAATACTTTTAACTTGTTTACAGTGTTAGTTGACGTACATATCTAGGAATCAGTTCATGTTTTCCCAGTATTACATTCATAGTCTTAAGGCTTATGAAAAAATTGAAAAACTGTTCCAATCGGGGTTGGTTATTTTACGATCCAGCGTTGCCCTACGCTTTTAATACTCAATTATTGCTTGATAAAATTCAATATGTCATCTTTATTTTTAAATTTGCAGGTATATTTTATAATATATCTAAGAAGGTGAGCTCATCTCCACCAAAAACATCATTTGCATCTGCTTTTGATATAAGCCCTTCGCCAAAGGATTCACAGAGTTCAAATGAAATGACGAGTGACGAGCCATTAGATCTTAGTTCAAAAACAAACATTGATTGCCTTGTGGAAAATGATGCACGTGATATGCATCGGTAAGTTTTAGATTCTTAAGCGTAAAGATATACACAGCTGGTCAAAAAAATATGTGTGCAGAAATTATTGATGAACACTGTCGATTTTTAGCTAAATAACGGTTGTTTTGGTTGCATATAATGCAAAAACTAGTTTTTGTTACAAAAGAACGGTTATTCTCTTGAAAATGACGCCACACTTAACGCATTTAAGTGATACAATCACCAGCACTAAATTTTTTTACGTTGCAAAAAATTTTGGAGCGTTATTTAAGTTGGTCATAAAATAGGTGTGCTCCACATAAAACTCCAATAAAATTTAAATTTGTTTTTTAATTAATTTATAACGGTATTCACATAGAGTGCAAGTTGTTTTCAATAATATTAAAAGCTGAAAACAAAACATTGTTTGTTATTAAGGCTGTCAATATGGGTCGAAGAAGTCAGTGCTCGTCAGAAGGAAGAAGACTTGTCAATCATCTACGCCGTGAAAGCAAAACGTATAAATTTATCGCAATGACCCTTCAACGGTCTCAAAATATGGTAACAAATGCTCTGAGTCCGAGAATAGTTCGCGAAAATAGAGGCAGACGGAAAGAAACATCATCAACCAGCTACTACTGATATTCGCATATTAGTTATAGCCAAGTGGAATCCCTTCATGCCATCAAGGACTATGGTCGCAAAAATTGAGAAGCCAGTCAGTGCACGCACTATCCGAAGGCATCAAAGCCTTAATCTCTCTGGTAAAGTCGCTAGGAAAGTTCTTTTGCTTAGAGCTAACAACACAAGGGCACAAAAGGAATCTGCTATTAGATACGGAAATTGGAATATACCTAAAGGAGCAAAAAAAAAAGGTGTATTATCCTGGGGAAAGAGGAGACAAAAATAAATTTGTTTTCATCCAACTCCTGGCGTAATTTAAGACGTCCATTAGAAAGAGAATACCATCCATGCTATACAACAAAAAAAATTAAATCAAGCACGGAGCTGAGAATATTATGGTGTCATCGATCTAAAACACACGACGGGTCTCATAAAAGATTGGTTCCAACAGAAGGAAGTACCTTTTATCCCGTGGCCAAGTTAATTCCTGACCTCAATCCCATTGAGAAATTTTGGCATGAACTCAAGCAAAGGTAAGGGGGGCAATATATCACAATCAGAAACCAATTGTGGTAAACAGTACACAGATACTGATATATCATACCCCAGCAGACCACGCCAAAATTGATGGAATCAATGCCACGCTGAATCCTAAAAAGCGTAGATCGAAAGTTATGGGCTCTTATTATTGATTTTTTTTTATTTATTGAAGATCCTTTCAATGTCTTTTATTTCCTTTGACATATAACTTTTATTAAAACAGTTATTATTCTACTGCAAAAATGTTTACAAAAATTAACTAATAAAAAATAGTAGTCACACCAATTTTTTGACCAGCTGTGTATATCAAGCTATTTAGTCAAATATCTTTGCTTCAATAACTAGTTAAAAAATAATATTTTGAAAATAAGGCCGTGTGCGAATTGGGTTAAAAAGTGGTTAAAACTTGACGTTTTGGTTAAATTTTGACACTTCGCATTGAATATTTTTTTTTTTTTTAAATAAGACTAGCTGCGGAGCAGGTTAAAATATGACAGTAGTGGATAAAAATTCATCCATTTTTAACCACAGTTCATCCCATTCGCACATGGCCTAATATCATCTTCTTAATAGTACTTATATTTATTTAATTTATTTAGGTTGACAGTTTAAGTACAGATCTGTGTCTAGTCAAATCTTAACACATTTTATGAATTCAAACCTAATAACAGCAGTGTCCCTATCTGAAACCTCTTCTACGTTTCAAAAAGCTATGGAATAAATGCAAGTTTAATGTAATGTAATAATGTTTTGGTTTACCATAGTACGACCTTTGTATCATAGAGAATATATAATACCTATAGTCACGACTTCGGGTGTTCGCTCTCTTTTTGCCTACAAGCTGCAATTTGGTCGTTTTGTACTAACCCAGTGAGAATGTGCTAGTTTTCCAATGCTTTTTAAATGAGAAACTGCACCCATACATTCGCACTGAGTTAGATACAATGCTCAGGTTGGAGTCGAGGTGGGTTTCATGGGCTCAGATTTCGAAAATAAGATTCCGTTGAGCTCAGCATTTTCAAAAAAAAAACTTAAACATACAAAAAATGCAATATGTAATATGAAAAATAAATACGTTATATTGTTTCTTTGCACTTTTAACATATAATTGCACTATAATTTACCAATATTTGTATCAAAAATCTTAATAAATCTTTAAGAAAAAGTCGTGCGTTTAGTCTCGTATTTGCTGTGGTGGAAGTCTGTCACTTTGGGTTTGTGCATCAGGAAAAAATTTTTGTCAAGGCTGAGTGCTCACTCTTTTGTCACCTCATAGAGAATCTATTTACCTAGAGTCGCAACTCGCTCTCTTTTTTAAAAATCACTGTCCAAAAAATGTTGTGGTGAGTCTCTCAATTTACTCTTATTTTTCGTTTCCGTGAATCTGTAAAAGAGGTGGAAAAAAATTCAATTAGGACATGACCGCACTGTTTTAAGGGTGAAATAAACTCTGCCAACGTGTTTAAATGTGTTTTTTTAGTTATTTATTCGTAAATCATAGTTGAATTCCATTTAAAAGGCAAAAAACACTATGCACTGCACTTTGTACTGTTATTTAAATACTTAAAACATGAATTTCATACAATTATTTTTTATTTTTTAAATTTTTGAATTTAACTGACTCTTATTTTTGAATTTTGAGCGCAGGCTTTTAAAATTGAGCCCAGGCTTTTCACCTTATTGAGCCCAGCACACAGGCCTACCCATTGTAAATGTATTGGTTCGGCCTCCCATTTGAAATGCATTGAAAAGCC
The DNA here is from genome assembly GCA_920937365.1 of Sphaerophoria rueppellii. Lineage (NCBI taxonomy): Eukaryota > Metazoa > Arthropoda > Insecta > Diptera > Syrphidae > Sphaerophoria > Sphaerophoria rueppellii. The sequence continues at coordinate 54,051,023 of CAKKXW010000005.1, forward strand.
TATACATTTACATTGGGTAGTATATTATATCAAATTTAATTTTTTTAGTCGAAAGAGAGTAAAATGCCTTGAGTTGCGACTCTAGGTATACCTCCTCTGTGTGTCACCTCTTACACAGGTTCACGGACACGAAACAAAGAGAGGATTATGAGAGTTCTCCTCTTACACAGATACACGGACACGAATAAAAGAGAGGATTGTGAGAGTTCACCTCAGAAAAATTTTGAGGGTGTTTTCGGCAAGGGAGGAAAAGGTCGCGACTCTAGGTATTATATATTCTCTATGCTTTGTATATGGAATTTATAGTATTTTCACCATAGAGAATATATAATCCCTAGAGTCGCGACCTTTTCCTCCCCTGCCGAAAACACCCTCAAAATTAGTCTGAGGTGAACTCTCACAATCCTCTCTTTTTTTCGTGTCAGTGAATCTGTGTAAGAGGTGAGAAAAGAGTGAGTACTCAGCCGAGACAATAATTTTTTCCTGTTCCACAAACCCAAAGTGACAGACTTCCACCACAGCAAATACGAGACAAAACGCACGACTGTATGCGAACTATTTCGATTTTCTCTTGTGTTTTTTTTAAAAAGTTATTAAGATGTTTGATACATATATTGGTAAATTATAGTGCAATTATATGTTAAAAGTGCAAAGAAACAATATAACGTATTTATTTTTCATATTACATGCATTTTTTTGTATGTTTAAGTTTTTTTTTGAAAATTTTGAGCTCAACGGAATCTTATTTTTGAAATCTGAGCCCATGAAACCCACCTCGATTCAAACCTGAGCATTGTATCTAACTCAGTGCGAATGTATTGGTGCAGTCTCTCATTTAAAAAGCATTGGACAACAAACACATTCTCACTGGGTTAGTACAAACGACCAAATTGCAGCTTGTAGGCAAAAAGAGAGTGAACACCCGAAGTCGTGACTCTAGGTATTATATATTCTCTATGATGGGTATGCCAAACGTTGTCGGAGCAATACATGGAAGGCATATTGAAATAAGGTGCCCTCCGAAATCAGGATCGCTTTATTTCAATTACAAGCAATATTTCAGTATTGTGCTGCTAGCTGCTTGTGACAGTAATTATTCTTTTACTGCTGTTGATATTGGGGCGTATGGAAGCCAGAGCGATGGGGCCGTACTTCAATCAAGTGGCTTTGGTAATGCCATATTTCGAGAAAGCGTTAATTTCCCAAGTCCACAGAGATTGCCCAATACCAACATAGAATTCCCATTCTTTTTTGTCGTTGATGCAGCCCTCCCATTCATAAAAAAACATTATGCGACCATACCCCGGAAGGCTATTTAAGTCAGGCAATGAAAATTTTAATAAAATATTATCCAGAGTAGGGGTTACCATTGAAAACCCGTTTGGTATTGCAACGGCAAGGTGGAGAGCCATAAGTGGAATTCTTAATGTTCAGCCGAAGAACGAAGAAAAAATAGTGGAGGCCGTTTTAGTTTTGCATAATTTTGTAAGATACCATGACAACAAACTACTGCCCAAACAATTTCGTCGACCAGTGTTCACAAGCGGATGTACTAATCTCAAGAGGACGCTGGCGACAAGAAGTAGCCCCAATGCGTCACATTAGATTGTTGACTAGATTTAATCCACCTCGGTGTGCCTTTTCAGTGAGGGAACAGCTAAAAAATTTCTTGTCGCAACAAATTTAATGAAAAAAAATCGAATTAAATTATAATCTTGAGCAATCAATTTTTTATTATTCGAGGTTGTGTACAACTTTGTTGAAAGTCTTCAACATTTCCATCTGCAGTACCGCTAACTTAAGAGGACTTAAGTTTGCCTCATTTGCATGGCTAGGCCCTCAAAGAAAAAATCGCTTGGCGTTCTTGAGAGAGAGATTTTGGCGTGTTGAGAAGATCTGCTTTGCCAGGTTTGTAACTTCTGACAACTCCTTCTGCGCTCCCAAAAAAATGTCGTCCAAATTTTGTTCCTTCTTCATTTTTCGACGAAAGCTGGTGATGCGGGCGGTCCCACAATTCCAATTCTCAAGTTCCGTCCTATCGTCGCTTTCCGTAGTAAACTCCTCCCTTGGAAAATGTCCTGAAGAACTGTAAGTAAAGTGTACAAACAAGATAAAAATATAACATTGCCTTAAGACTTTTTAATGATTTTAATGTTTTTCCTAAGAATATGCATTACTAATCTTGTTCTTGCTTCAAAATTCGTTTTATATTTGAATTTATATTTGAATAAGGACGTTTGGCGTTAACGCATTATAAATGTTAATAACATTCGAACCTTGGGTTGGTGTGGGATATATCCTTAAGGAACATCATTTGCTCTATCCACTTCCACGGTTTTTCCGGAGTCAGATTTCCACTCCCACTGGAAGGATGTTTTTTGAACTCCCTAAAAAACTTGTCTCTCAATGTCCTCCACCTACTTTTGAGTTTGGTTGCCTTAAAATAACGTAAATGAGAATGGGTCTTTGATAAATAAAATAAGTATGTAACTATACCTGGAATGTTCAATTTCGTCGTGTATTCCTAAAAATTTTTTTCCCGCACAAAAATATTTATGTACGACGAGCTAGTCTTATCATACAGAAATTTATTCTCCTTCACCAACTCTATAAGTTTCTCTTCCATGATAAAAAAAAGAATATCTCAATCGTTGGTCAAATCGTTATTAATTTTACACGTATTAACAAAGTGTCAACAATGTGTCATTTGATTTTTTTTCTTTGAAAAGGGAAATTCTAGGTTGCACTTGCAAAGTAAAAAATGAATAAACACTGAAGATAAATCGCGTCCGGACGCTCGGTGAGAAATTTTGCATAGGTACCTATGCTCTTCGAGTATTAGAAAAAAAGGTTTAATGGGGCGCAAACGGACCCTGCCCTCTTAAAATAAAAAAAAAAATGGAAACTAATAGGAATTAAAATTAATGTCTATAATTTCGAAAACGTTCAATACATCTCATATATAATATTAGAACATTGAAAAAAGTATAAAAATACATAAAATTGGAAAACAACAAAAGACAAAAAATGCGTAAGACCCACAACTCATGCAGGCGTCTTTGCTCTCCAGCGAGCAAACCATCTCGGCGATTCTCCGTTCACGCTCCGCTTGCTCCTGTGTCATCGGATTCCATCTGTGACCATTTTTTTTTGCTTAGCGGGTGTAGAAGTTGGAGTGGCTTCACCTGCACCACTGCCTCCGTTTTGTGCGCTAACTGCCCATGCCAGTCGACCGTGAATTGAATTGCATAAGCAGCTGGCTTCGTGCGCAAATACATTCCCGTCTTTAGGCCAGCTTTGCAACCGAAGAAATGAATCGAAGTCAACTTGCCGTAATTTGGTTCGGCCACTACAAAAAATCAGAAAAAATTGTATTTCCATTTAGGGGTGTGGTATCCACCCATTTTATCTATCGAAATGGTCGAAAACGTTAAAGAAAAAATGTATGAGTTAACAATATCTTACCTACCTACTATATATTTATATATTTGCAGAGTAATTATTACATTGTTAAAGTTTGCCAATTGCTAGCAATTGTTCGTAACTCCTCAATAGTACAACGTTCGGAAACCCAAATTAATCATAGTTTAGACTAGAGGTTCCTAATTTCAGTGGTGGTGTGAGCGTACTTTGTACGAAAACCGTGCCGATGAATTAAAGGCTGGGGGATAAATCTGGCAAGTTTCCGTTTGATGCGTGATTACAGACATTTTAAAACTTGAACAGTGAACTTGAAATTTTCATTCAAACAAACTTTACACTCAGTTTCTATTTTCTTTTATTATTGTTGTATTATCTTCTATGATTTAAAATATTCAGTATAACACTTTTAATTGTTAAGAACTTGGCGTTCTTGTAGATGTCATTACTTTTGGTGTCTGCCTTTTTACACAGTGTTGTTCGCTCAGAAGAGAACTTGGCTCTTTATTTACATTTTATGTTTTTGTTCTGATGTAATTATCTATTAGCAACTTCTCACCTTTTTTACCTTCACCTTTTAAAACCATATATAATTCAATGCTTGCAAACAAATTAATTTAAAGTTTTAGTAACCAGAATTCAATATTTTTAATCAATCAAGAATCAAGAACAAACTTAATTTACTGTATATTTACATGATGAGCCACGAACAAAAAAATAACAAACAGATGATTTGGTTTAAATTAAGCTTCTGTGTTGAAGAGTTCTTGGGAGAAAAAAAGGTCATCAGTCAGCACATTATATTTAGATAATAAGAATCTAAAAAAAAGAAAACAACCCAAAATAAGCATTTCAATTAAGCTATCTGATTCATCTTTTGCGAAACACTGCATGGTAATACGAAAAACACAACATAAAACATTTAACACTGAAACTATTCAAAATCGCCATTCACTTTCAAGATCAACAATTTTTGAAAATTGGAGTCTGAAAGGGATCCACGTTGGGGAGCATTGAGCATACCAGCAAATGAAAACAGCCTTTCTACAGCTGCTGAAGATGGAAGTGCTGTGTTGTATCTGATAAAAAGAATTTTTAAAGCGGGGTACTTGTTTCATATTTTAAAGGATGTTGATGTTTGTGCCAGATATGGGTCAAACTCATTTCCTCCGGCTCCCGTCAAGTTATATTTTAAATTTGTTTGAACAAAATAAAAACAGTTTGTTACTTACTATAGTTAGGAATTCTTACCCGATGCAGAGAAATCGAAAAATGATTCTTGGGGGGTTTCTTCAGGAATGGGTGGTGCTTTAATTTCAGCATTTATCTGTTCTGTCACCAAATAACTTATTTCGACGATTTTAATTTCTCTAAAATCGGGGTTAAGTGCAGTTATCCACTGCAGTTTCATTGAAGGACAGAGCACGGATGGAACAATGGCGTCTTGTACTTCTGGAGTTAGGTTGAAGTGATTAGTAAACCTTTGCAATAAGGTTTCTACAAATTTGTCAATTATATCAACAAGAATGATTTTCATCATATTGCTGGTTTTGATTTTCTGTAGTTTATTTCGCGTTGTCGCCAGCGTTGGCAACAAAAAAACCATACAGCATCTGTTTTTCTTTCTGAAGGAAATCGAGTGCCTCTGCCACGGGTTTCATCATCAACAAAAAATCTTCCAGATACTCAAAATCGGTATCAAAAATGTTTTGGGTACAACATTTTTTGCATAAATCATTGATTTTATTGGCTTTATATTTGATTATATCTTCAACACATAAAGTGAATTCCACCTTGTTCCAACCGGCTACTTCAGATGGGAGCCCAAGATCGCTATTATTTCTTCCGAGCTTTTTGGTCGGTTGATTTTGTTCCAGAGATTCGAACATTTTAGCATAATTTTTTAAACATAATTCAAATTGAATAACTACCTAATATTAATGTTCTGTAAATGTTGTTTAAAAGCTTACGTTTTGGTGTTTGGTATAATATATTTGTGGGCATTGTCGAACAATCCGGGAAAAATCTGTTGAGGCAAGAAGGTTGAGGGTATGTGTGGCGCACTTTATATGCTTGGGGCGCGTATTTTTAAAATTTTAATTTTCATTCTGAAATTCCACGGATTTATTTTTCGAATCATCACTTTCGTAGTTGATACTGCCTTGAAGGCAGTTTAGTTTTCAAGCCAAACTTCTTAAAGGCCTTTACAAAGTTAGAGCCGTTATCCGTCACAGTTCCTACCACGTTTTCACAGTTTAATCCATTGTTAACATGGATCCCAAGAATTAAATCATTTATACGATCATGCGTATGTGATCCAGAAAAACGCTTGCAAGCAAGAGCAACGGATTTTCTTTGAAATGAATCATCCAACCAATAACATGTATAGCCAAAAAAAAAACTCCGTTGCTTCGTTGACCATACATTCGCAGTAGTAAAAAAGTATTCTCTCTTAGATAAAACGATCTTCATTTTTTCCACTGTTGATAAATACATATTGGGCCTTACTAATAATCAGGCACTAATGTCGACTATTAGTAAAACGTAAAATTAAAATAAAGTGTAGAGCTTAAACAGAATCCTACCAATAAACTATTTAACCTTCTCGTTAACAAATCTTCACATTTTCTTTAAGTCTACTACAATTTCCATCAAGTAATTGTCAAATAAATGACAAATGAGTGACAAAAATTTTTCTACGAGCTGAAATAATAAATATTTTGAAAAATGAGTTCAAGTTCAAGTGATGAAAGTTTATTTTTGGATTTAAATTTGATTGAGGAAACCATATCAACTCGAAAAGTTAAAGTATATAAGAAAAGAGTTGATCCATTCACCAAATATAATGAAAATGCATTCTTCGGATATTACAGGTTTGGTTTAGTTTTTTTCACTGTTATTTGAAATAAGTGCAACTAAACCTTGTTACAGATTCACTAAACAAAATGCCAGGTTCATAATAGGAGTTGTGAAAGATGATGTATCATCTCCAACGAATCGAGGGGGAGCACTTTCGCCTGAGCTAATTGTTTTAGTCTCGTTACGATACTTGGCAAAAGGAGCTTATCTAAGCGATACTGGTAAAAAGTTTTTATGTCTTTTTTTAAATACATCTTTATTTTTATTTCACTAAGGGGATCTTCACAACATATCCCAACAATCTGTTAGCAATTGCGTGAGAAAATTTGTGACCGCTTTGGCTTTAAGAAATTATCAATAACTTTTACAGCGGTTGGTCGGCTCATCACTTTTAACTCAGGATTTGCAAATTTTATTACATTTCTGAATGACTGACTTTCCACAAAAGCAATAAGTAAAACATTTTCTGCAATCGATTGTGCTACGAGAATTTTTAACTGCTCTTGTTTTGAAGAATTAGCTCTTGTTGTATCTTCTACTTTTTTTTTTTGTTCGTACGCTTTATAAGTATCAGGATGCTTCAATTTTAAGTGACGGATAAAATTTGAATTTATTTGCGTAGAACCCTTTAATCTGGTTGAACACAAGGTACATTCAACCAGAACTCCATTTCTTTTCCTCTGAAAATCAGTCTCATTCAACTAACTTGGATGGTATACAAAAAAGAGCAGTACGAATGATTTGTGACAGAAACATCACTAACTCATTCACTTCTTTAGAACACCGTCGTAACGTTTCTTGTCTCTCCTTGTTTTATCGTTACTTCTACGGTTATTGCCTTAGTGAATGTGAAATAGACAATTGAATTCCACCCTTTTAACAATTCAACCGAATTACCCGCGCTTCCAGGAGTACCCATCAGTTTACACTCGAGCCCAACTTCGGTCGTTCGCTCAAGTATCGAGAATGGTTCTTTATCCGTACTACGCGAATGTGGAACTCTCTTCCACACTCTGTCTTTATCGTTCATTGCAGTGTTCAGGAATTTAAGACCAATGTACACCGGCACCTCCTCTCCAACCCCTTCCCTAAAGCACTCACTGTGTCTATGGCATAATAAGGGTATAAAGGTGCTTATAATAAAAAAAAGTGGTGAACCATTTGACAATTTTCACAAGGATTTGAGAATATTAGCTGATGGTTGCGGATCTAACGCGGAAAAAGATAATATTATGCGTAATTTATTATTTAAGGACTAAATAATAAAGAACTTGCAAACAAATTGATGAACACGATTGATCTGACCTTAGAAATGACAATAAACACATGTCTTTCGTCAGCGCTCTCTTTTACGAAAAACTATAAATTTTTAGAGTACGCAAACAGGATTTGGTTTAATTTCGTAAAATTTGACTGTTTTAAAGAGGCGAACGTGCATATTATATGCCAATCAAAATTATTCAATTCACACAAAAGAAATGTCAATCAAAATGTTACCAAAAAATAATTTCAGATCCAATGAACGCAATGATTTTTATTTGGCATGTTCAAAATTTCATCTTTCAAAAATCGAACTGCAAAGCAAATACTTTGATCAAGAGATTAGATTCAGAGGAAAGTGACAATGAAGCAGACGATTTTTCAGGTAGTGGTGAAATGAAAACATTTTATTTACATAACATAGGTAATATAGAGAGTTAAAATATGGGAAAAAAATCAAATTCTCAATGGTTTTAACGGTTTAATTTTGACAATTTTGAATTGAAAGTTAATTTGGATACGGGTTCTGAAATTAATGTTTTATCCTTCAAATATTTCAAGAAAATGAATCACCCTTCTGTCATTAAACCAGTTAATATAATTATAGAAGCCTTAGGGGGCAGCAAATTATAACTGATTGGATCTGTTAAACTAAATTGCAATTATTAAAGCAAAAAAGTATCATGAGGGCCCCGCAGACTGCAGACTTTTTATCGGGCGATAGTTTAGTCAGGTTGGGCTGAAAGTGCTCTCACAGAGCCAACTAAATAGTTTGGTTGGTGTACAGGGCGCAGACTATCCAACAGCCGGCCGACTATTCTCGAATTAGTTTGTAACTGACTGTTGAAGCGGTCGCACAATGAAAATATTGTCCACACAAACGAATCGCTGTAGTGTGCGCATATGCATTACATTCCATACTGATTAAGAAGCCGACCAAACTATCGACCGGTAAAAAGTCTGCAGTCTGCAGGGGCCCTAATAGAGACAGATTCGTCTTCTATTTTGGGTCTGCAAGGATGCCGTGATTATGGATTGATACAAAAAGTTGATCAAATTGTAGCTAAAGATAAAGAAAGTTTGATTACAGATTTGTTTACAGGGTTAGGTTGTTTTCCCAAACCTTATACCATCAATTTAGGGCTAACTATGTACCTACCTACTGCTAAAGCAGCAAGGCGCATACCTTTATCTTTGCATGATCATCTAAAAATACATTTGAATAAACTCGAACAGTTAGGTATAATTGAAAGTGTAGAACACCCTAAAAGTTGGGTGAGCAATATTGTAATAATGGAGAACACATGGTGATTTAAGGCTTTGTCTTGACCAGCAAGATTTAAACAAGGTATTACTAAAAGAAAATTATCTGATTTGGGAGGTATGATAAAAGATAAGAAGTCCTTCCTTTTTAGGAATGCTAAATTATTTGAGAATATATACGCCTAATTTATCAGATAAATGCAGAAATTATAGAGAATTATTTAAAAATGATAGGGAATTTATTTGGGTTGACATGCATAACAAGGAACTTGGAGAGTTAAAGTCCTTAATTAAACACTACAATCTAATAATACAAACAAAGACATCATTTTGCAATGCGATGCTTCACAATCAGGCTTAGGAGCTTGTTTCTTCCAAGTTCAGGTACAGCGTGCCATGCTTCACGAAGTCTTAGTTCAACTGAAAGCAACTATGCACAGATAGAAAAGGAGCTGTTAGCTATTATCTCTGCTTGTAAGAATTTAAAAATATAGTAAAATAGTAAAAATTCAAACAGACCATAAACCATTAATTTCAATTTTTAAAAAAGATTTAAGCAAAGTTTATGCAACAAGGTAAAAGGACTTTACTTTTTACTTGTTTGTAATCTAAAAAAAACCTTAGAACACCTTTTTATAGAAATTACTATTTTGATGTTTTCAATTATGATTATTATATTTAAGCTGAATCTGAACAGACATACTGTTGTTACTTAATTATTATTAAAAATAAAAACGCCTTTACATTATCAGAAGCGGGATAAGCTGCAGTTGTAGAAAAAAAACCAATACCATTTTCTGAATATGTCAAGAATGAATAAAAGTGATCTTGAAGTGAAGCCAATAACGTGGATGTTCCGTTCAATGCAACCATAAATCAGCTGCGAGACTTTTAACCCGATGGGATAAATTCCGAAAATTGCGTGATTCCTGAGCTGCCAACAATGACAAATAGTGAAATTTCTGGACATTCCCAGCAATGAGGCGTTCAGTTGATTCCAAGTGAAACTACGCAATTCGATGAAGAAGAAGCTTGTGTTGAGTTTATTAGAAAAACGAAAAAAAATTACTTACAATACGGAACGAATTAAGATTGTTAGAAGAAGCTAGTTCGTCAGATAATGGCAACATTTCACAACCTTCATTCAAAGATATAAAATATTCTATTTCAGAATATTCTGGGGATGATTCATATGATACCAAAATTCGGTTGGATGGCTTCCCGTGCGAATATCGATGAACGTCATACAATTAAATTTATAATCGATGGTTTTCGCGATCGTTCAAATGACATAGCTGTTTTATATCCTGCTTGCAATCTTGATTATTTAAAGCAGTTTTCTCACCGATATTCTCAATTACGTGATATGAATTCCGCTCATGTGCATGTATCGCATTCAACTGATCTAAAACCTGCGACTTCGTCTACAGTAATTGGAAAGAGTATTCGACAGAATGTTATACTGACTCCTTGTTACAATATTTCTGGTGTTGGAAATTTTTCATCATCTTCTCCCGAACGAAAATGAGAACGAGAATCATGTTTTTGATGTGGTTCCACACAACATGTAATAAAAATTTGCCAAAAACAGCCATCAACAAGCTGACAAGTGGCATTAATAGATGAATTTCGATTTGGTTCTGATGCCGAACAAATTAACACTAGAAGTTCCGAAAATCTACTCATATTGATGAAATAAATAACGTAACTGTTAGTTTTATGCCTAAGAGTTCTGTTGCAAACTGTTGTACATTTGTCTCTCTTTTCGGTACCGGTAGTCCAATCAGTTTGATTAAACGTTCCGCTGTTCCCAAAGAAAAGCAGTTTGGAGCCATTCAGCCATCTGGTTTTAATGGAGTAGGCAAGTTCCAAATCTGTTGCCATGGTGAAATTAAAATATATTGTAATATTCAGCTTGGTCCGACAGTTAAAACTAATTCACGTTTCAAATAAAACACAAATTCACTTTATTCAAATCACTCACAAACTTAAACACTTCTAATTATTACTTGCAAACACATTGGGCCATATTCATAGAGAATTGGTTAAGTCGTAATTTCGTAGTCCACAGTTTAAGCAAAATAAACACAACTTCTATTCATAAACGGTTTTCTTGCTGTGTTTAACGAAACTAGAGTTTGTTGAAGAAATCTACTACAACTTTCCTTCAAATGAACACAGCAGAAATGTCAAAAAAATAGAAATGTTAATTTGAAATCAAAAAACTTATTTGTTACTATACACATACATACATACATATTGCCACAAAAGACGAGTCTTATTAAAAACGTTGTTTTGTCAAAATAAATACTCAAGATCAATAATAATTTATTGAAAGCAGTGAATGATATTTTGACATTTAATAAAAAAGTAACAACTTAAACATAGCATCACCATGTTTAAAGTTAGAATCCAGTTTAGCTCTGAATCCTAGGACTACATGTATTGATGAATATCTTAAACTCCAGTGCAAGTTAGTCACAGCTTAGCTGCAGTTTACAAAAGTCTATGAATATGCCCCAGTATCTTTACTTTATAGCGGTTCACATTCAATTGAATTTGCATCGCCATCAAGGGGCTATTTATATAGCTCAAATAGGTTCGAGAAACTACTAGGTTCTTCCCGATGCTTAACGAAGTTCTCCTCTTAACCACTAGAGTGTATGGGGAAACTCTAAAGAGTGTATACACAATTACTTACAACTACAAATAAAACTTTTTCTTTATTCAGCTATCAAACAATATTAGAGTGATAGAGATAAATAGTGTATACACATTACAGTATGTACACATTACAATAATATAGACTGACATACAAGATATAGAGAGGTAGAGATATAAAGTGTATACATATTATATTGCCCCTTCCTTAGGATTGATCGTCCCGAACAATTCCATCGTTCTCGTCAACACTGTAGCGATGTAGCCGGTCGCAATGTACAATCTTAGGTTTTCCTCTGACACTCTTTTGTATCCGGTACACGACGTCATTAGGGGGGTTCACATGGACCAACATGCTCAACAACATGACTCGTTGGCCATCAATGCTCGATCATGTGACAACTGCAGGACCAACATGTAGGACGGATTTCAAAATTGTTTTGATAATTTGGGTGGCTCGTCCAACCAACCAACTCCCGTTGATGTAGACATTGATTTTTTCAACTATTTGATAAATAGCAAACAAGTCACGTTTAATAATGTCCCTATTGTTATTGATCAAGTCCTTAGATTTTTGTCCCTTTTGAAGGAAGACTATTCTTCTGGTCCTGACAGTTTTAGCTAAACCTCTTAATAATATATTCCAACTTCTTTGCGACTTGTTAAATTCCCTTGTGTCTGGAAGATTGCTTATATCACGCCTGTCTTTAAAAAGGGAGATAAGTCGCATATTGTTAGGCCTATTTCTAAACTTTCTTGTATCCCGAAACTGTTTGAACAAATAGTGTGTGACAGTTTATCCTTTTACTGTTAAAACATCATATGCAGTGAGCAACATGCAAAGCTTGTGATGCTTAATTTACTCTGGCTGGGGTATACTCGCCGGAGTCCAGGGTCTCTCTGAGGAAAGCACGAAAACTCAGAATAATAGAAAAAACCAAACTCTCTCCAATTAGATCTTAACTCTTTTATTGCAACGATTCGACTTAGAATATAATGTACATATGAATTTTTATATATACTCTTAAAATTACGCTTACGAATAGGCTAGTGCCACGGCCTCAAGGGGAGGGGGGTTCTCGGAAGGAGGGAAAACTTATCTATTGCCACGGCCTCGAAGTGAGGGGGATTCTCGGAAGGAGGGGAAACTATAACCTATCGCCTCGGCCTCGGAGTGAAGGGGATTCTCAGAAGGAGGTAATTGCCACGGCCTCGAAGTGAGGGGGATTCTCGGAAGGAGGGGAAACTATAACCTATCGCCTCGGCCTCGAAGTGAAGGGGATTCTCAGAAGGAGGTAATTGCCACGGCCTCGAAGTGAGGGGGATTCTCGGAAGAAGGGAAAACTTATCTATTGCCACGGCCTGGAAGTGAGGGGGATTCTCAGAAGGAGGTAATTGCCACGGCCTCGTAGAGAGGGGGATTCTCGGAAGGAGGGAAAACTATATTTAATACAACCTCGACCAATATTTAATATCCAAAAGTAAGACAGAACTAATTGCCATATGCACCATCAACTATTGCTATTCAATTATCGGCGGTGGGAGAACAAACCAAAATGTTTCTCGATAATTACATGATAATCCTAGCATCTACTTAACAACTATTAGGTAAAAACTAAATGTGAATTGTATAATCACAGAATTAAAAGTACACAAGAAAATACATAATAGGTAGTCTATGATGCTATTTACGTTGATGTGATTCATAGTCTGGGCGGTAAAGCTGCTGATGATTTTATAGTCCGGGCGGTGCGGTTGTTTATTTTTATAATAGTCCGGGTGCACGGAGTTGTATTTTCCAAGGTTGTTCGTAGTCCGGGCGGTTATTTTTATAATAGTTCGGGCGGTACGGTTGATTGTTTCTTACAGTAATCCGGGTTGGTCGGCGTTTAAGGCGTGAAGTGTGACGCTTCGTTACACACCCCCCTTTCTTGACGAGACGAGAAGAAAGAATGAAAAGGGTCAATTCAATTTTTTTTTTTTTATATACCTTTTATGAAAGTGAATAGTTTTTTTTTTAAATTCAAATACTGGTAATTCATAATTTTTTTTTTAGATTTTGAGATTTTAAATTCATAAATATTATCTATAAATGTAATAATAAACTTAGAGGTAATTCAGTTTCAATGATGCGTAAGAGTGTGGATTACTTCTCCACGTTTATGCTGGTACAGTACGGTCCGAAACGTAGGGCAAGCCTTGGAACCGTTACGGTTTAACATTACTGTGATCGGTCCCCAGGGCCGGTTGATGACAAACCTTCGCTGGTATACATCACTAGCCCGCAACCGGATCCCTTCGAACGGGTTAAATTCCACCTGAGGCTGCGGGACGGGAGAGTTGTTATTCATACCGGTCATCGGAGAAGAGGTGCCCGTCTCCGGTCGGCATATTGTCGGTGCTGTTATCGGGCTTTCTTGAGGTTAGGCCGACGGTGGCGGAATGGCGTAGAATTTATAGCCGGCCAAATTTGCTTTTGGATCGGGTATTACTACCATCTCCCCTCGGACGTTGCTAGAGACTGTCGCTTAAATGGCCGTGGGTAGTCCGGCCGCTGTAGGAGGGTACTTCTTGGACCAGGCTTCCTCGGCTGCTTCGCGTTGGCTTCGGATTTCGGCCATTTTTTCCAATATTGGCGCCTTCGGAACTATGGCTTGTGCCGCTGTTCGGTCCCTTTTTTCTACGCCGCCCGTCGGTACCTTTACCTTGAAGGTAACTGGAGCTCTTGCTGGACTGGGTGCCTTTACCTGTCCGGGACAGTCGGTTTGCGGATGCAAAGGTCATTTACGGTGGCCTGCGTGACGGGGGCTGCCCTGGCTATTCGTTGCTTTGGGGTTCCCAGAGCACCCCTAGATGTTGACGGTTGAGGGTGTTGAGACGCTGGTGCTTGGGGATACTGGACGATCGGTTCCATGTGGCCAATACGAACGTCTTCCGGACGTTGCCTCTTCGGGGCGGAAAGCCTATTAAACTTATCTACCTCGGCTTGGTATGGTCGTGGGTCGTAAGGCTGAATTCGGCTACTCCATTCTTTTCTTGGATTGTGATGGTCCATTTTGCACGATGTTTTCTCGTCGGTGGTTGGACTAATACTGATTTTATCAATTTCCTTGCGGTCGGTGCGTCGAGTATTATTTATTGAGTTAAATTTTTTCGCACGTCCGTTCAGATCGGAGATTGACATTAGACTAGTTGTTGCGTCGTTGGCCTCGTTATTTTCCGGAGTGGTCTCTTCTGAATAGAAGCCTTTCAGGTCTCTTATGTGGGCGCGCAGGGGTTTTCTTGATTTTTTGTCGTCTATCCTTTGCAGACTTACTATCACGGGCGAAACGAATTTTATTACTTTAAACGGGCCCTCGTATCGGGGAGCCAGCTTTTCTGCGAAGTAATTTACTCCCGAAGATAAAACATGTGTTTTCTTGTAAACCTGCTCTCCTGTACTTGGTCGCCAGGAGCGTCTGCGCAGGTTATAGGCTCTTGCCTGTGTTTGACTTTCTCTTTGCAGGTTTATTCGAACCAAGTCGTATAGCATCTGCATCCGCTCTTGTTTCGCGTTAATATCTTCTCTGGTGGGGTTATCGATCAGCTCGGGGAGGAGTGAATCGGATGGCCTCCTGAGCACTCGTCCGAAATTTTTTTTTTACACACTATCAGAATTGGTCGTATAGGCTTATAGCAAGCACCATATTACGACCAATGGTTTGCCAACACAGGGACTATGTTATACCACCGGCTCATCACTTAGTGTGGTGTTAGTTGTTAGTAAGCACATAACGAAACTAAAACAAATAACACAACACACATAAATAATTAACGTAAAATAGAGACAAAAAAACATTACAAAATCAACATAAAACATTAAGAAAGTGGAACACTGGTTTTCAAAATTAGTTGAGTTGAATTTTACTTAAATTAAAATCAAAAAGTTTTGAGTTCCAGTTTATAAGTTTACCCATACGTGTCAAAGGCTCATGCATTCCATAATTAGTACGGTGAATATGGATCTTAATCAGATCCTGACTACGGAGATTATAACCTCCCCCTCGAGAGCAAAACAATATTTTACAGAGAAGGTCAGGAGCATCAGTGAATCCAGTTATCGTTTGATGGAAAAATACAATATCATTATTATTTCTTCTCTGTTGTAGTGTTTGCATGTTAAGGATTGACAAACGATTTTCGTATGGAAGGGTATTTAGGGGATGAATCCACTGCAACCCTTTTAACAAAAAACGGGTAAAATTCCGTTACACAGATTCCAGTCTTTCAATATGAACATCATATAAAGGAGACCACACCTGCAATGCATACTCAAGGTTGGGACGAACCAAACTGTTGTACAAAGCACAGGTGACATTAGGATCCCGGAATTCCTTTGCCCATCGCTTAATAAAACCTAACATAGAATTAGCTGTATTGACTATGCCGTTAATATACTCAGAAAAGTCTACATTATGTGTAAAAAGAACTCCTAGGTCCTTAACAGTAAAAACGCGAGCTAAAGTGTGGTTTGAAATGACATAGTCATAAGATGAAGGTGAACGTTTTTTAGAGAAGGTCATTGTTTGACATCTGAAAAGACTCATATAATTGCCGTATCAGTTATGTCGATTAAGATACAATCCAAAATAATTCGCTACCCGTTTCCTTAAGGCCCTAGGATTACAGTGGACACGAAACATGTTGTCAAACCAAGCAGGGTTGGAACTCATACGTAACGTCCACACCAGAGGAAATATACTACAAGTATAACTTTCTGACCTTAGACACATTGCCTTAAAATGGGCAAAAAACAATTTTCCCAACGTCACCT
>CAKKXW010000005.1:54091585-54122507 GCA_920937365.1 Sphaerophoria rueppellii
CCGACTTATCGTTTGCTCACCAATTGTTATTGGGCAGTATAGATTCCCCGACACTCCTGAGTAAAATCCAACTCAACACTAACCCTCGGAACGTGCGATCTGTCTCTCTTTTTTATATTCCTCATCACCGCACAAACTATGGATTCTTCGAACCAATGTCCAGAATTCTTCGTCACTGTAATGCTGCAAATTCAGTGTTCGATTTTAACATCTCTAAATCCACTCTAAAAAATACCCTTTACTTCTACCCGCTTCCTTGAGACCCTTCTAAAACGAAATGTTTGGGTTCTTGAAGAACTTCTATGTGGGCCTCAGGGCCCACCCGAATCAAGGTTCAAAATCGATAACAAGAACCCAAAAAAAAAAAAAAAAAAAAAAAAAAAAAAAAAAAAAAAAAAAAAAAAAAAAAAAAAAAAAAAAAAAAAAACTAGTTCTAAGTTAGTGATAAGCTTAAGTTAAGTCGAAGCTTGGATTAAGCTAAATAAAATAAAATAAAATAAAAATAAAATAAAATGTGATTGCCGACCCTTCGTCAATAAATGCATACGTCTGAATAGATTTGTTTCCATTAATCAGTTTTACGGGAACGTAACGAAACATCGCCTTTAGTGGTTGGTCTGAATGAAAGGAGACAACTCTATCTGAAGATTCTTTTGTGTCAGACATTTCACTGTGTTGTTCTTGATCTTCTGGTTGCGATTCGACGGTCATACGAGGGAAGCCTCTAGTGTATGAGTTTTCACCGGTTGGTGAAGAAGAGGATGGTGGGACATTGTACACCTATCAACGTCTCATCGCCTTTTGGAATGGCAGCGTCCGACAAAATGTTTCTTAAAGCAGCGTAAACACAACCCTTCTGCTCGAATAAACTTCCACCGTTGTTGTATATTTAGCAACAGAAATTCCTCACACTCTGCAAGACGATGATTTGAAGAACATTTTGAACAGGAAACCTGTTGAACAGATCCCTCTTGAGAATGCTCAACAATCGCATGGACCAATATCCTGGACTGTCTGCTCCCATTTTTAACTTCGTTGTTTGACGCTGGCAGAAACGACTTGAATGTAGTCACTCGGCTGGCGCATGTAGCAAGTGTTAATAGCCAATTGTCAAAGGTTTTCACATCTGTTCGATCCAATGTTATTTGATGACGACTCCAATCAAGTTTCAAGTCACCCGGTAGTTTATTGATAACGTTCTTAGTAAAAGAATTATAAATTTATTTTAAGAGTAAAAGTATGAAAATGAAAATGAATGAGAGTGAATAAAGAACAGATAACAAATGTCAAATACAATGAATAATTCGATTCGTCAAGTTTTATCATATGTGGTGGAGACTAATGGTCAGTCCACATCGCAACACTTATTATTATTATTGTTATTATTATTACTATTACTTACTAACTCACTTATGGTGGCGCTACAGTCCAGGTCGTACCAGGGCCTCACCCAACAAACTTCTAGATCCAGCTCGGTCCTTGGCTAACTGTCTCCAGTTTCGCACGACAATTTGGTTCAGGTCCTCTACCACCTGTGTGCTCCACCGGAGTCGCGGTCTTCCTCTTCTGCGACGTCCTTCCGGATTGGATTCGAAGACTCTACGAGCCGGAGCATTATTTTCCATTCGCTCAACATGACCCAACCATCTAAGTCGTTGGACCTTAACTTTTCTGGCTAGGTCAGTGTCGCTGTACAGCTCGTACAGTTCTTGGTTGAATCTTTGTCTTCATTCTCCATTAATGCAGACAGGGCCAAAAATCACTCGAAGAATTTTTCTCTCTAAGCAGCCCAAAGCGTTTTCATCAGATGTTGTCATAGTCCATGTCTCTGCACCATACATGAGGACCGGGATGATGAGGGTTTTGTAGAGTGTCACGTTAGTTGCTCGGGAGAGGACTTTTCTACTCAATTGCCTTCTAAGTCCAAAGAAGCAGCGATTGGCAAGAGTGATTCTTCGTTTGATTTCAGCGCTGATGTTGTTGTGTGAGTTGATAGCGGATCCCAGGTAGACAAAGTCCTTAACTACCTCGAAGTTAAATCTGTCTATGTTGACGTTTGCTCCAAGACGTCGATGTTGGTAGTCCTTTCTTGTCGACAGCATTAACTTGGTCTTGCCCTCGTTACCCGCTAGACCCATTTTCCTGGCCTCCGTCTCAAGGCTCACAAACGCTCCACTGACATAACGCTGTGTTTTTCCAATTATGTCAATGTCGTCTGCTTATCCTAGTAGCTGGACGGACTTTTTAAAGATTGTTCCTCTGGTGTTGACATTGGAGCTTTGCACAATCTTTTCAAGAATGATGTTGAAGAAATTGCATGACAACGCATCGCCCTGTCTAAAACCTTTTCTGACATCAAAAGCGTCCGTTAGGTTCTTTCCGACCATGATGGAACAGCGTGTATTTTCCATTGTCATCTTACACAGACGGATGAGTTTTTCTGGGATGCCAAAACAAGACATTGTTCTATATAGTTGGTCTCTTTAGACGCTGTCATACGCGGCCTTGAAATCGATGAAAAGATGGTAGGTATCGATTTGAAGTTCCTGGGTCTTCTCCAAGATCTGCCGTAGAGTGAATATTTGATCAATGGTGGACTTTCCGGGTCTGAAGCCACACTGATAAGGACCTACCAGGTTGTTGACGAAGGGCTTCAGACGTTCACATAGCACGGCAGACAAGATCTTATTTGCACAAGACGGAGCAGAGCTCCTTCGGTTCAGTAGGGCTGTGTCCGAACGGGACCGAATTGATAGGGTGAAGCAGGAGAACCAGTTCTGGTGGCTTCAGTCAGCACTTGATAATGAGTAGTCGGGGTGGGGTTTTGAGCCTTGGCCGGCTTACATACTTGTTTTAGTTTAAGGGTTTTGGGTTTAGGTTTAAGTAGAGTAGGCATGGTGGCACATACATTGACAAGGATAATAAATATAAAATACAACAAAAAACAAATGAAAAAAAAACAACAAAAAAAAAAACAAAAAAAAATGTAAAAAATACAAACAAAAAAAAAATACTTAAAAGTGAAATAAAAATGATAGAGATTTGCTGCTGTGGTTTTTCTAGTTCGTAAGTAGTTGTTAGGTAGAATAGGTAGTTTTAGTTAATTTTAAGTTTTATTTTTAAGGACCTAATTTTAAGTAGCATTTAAGGACAAAATATAAAAATTATATATTGTAAGTTTTTGTTTTTTTTTTTTAATTTTTCTAACAAAAGCAAAATATAAAGTTAAATAAAATAATTAGTTCATAGGCCGAAAGGCACTAATTTTAAGACGATCATGAATTCCTTAGAACGCCCGGTTGGGGCCAGTAAGTTAAATATAAGATTTTAGATAATAAGCTAGTTTGAATTCCTTTGTCTAGTAATAAGTAGTTTTAAGTGATAATGAATAAAAAATGAATTTTGAAAAAAAAAAAAAAAAAAACAAGATCTTATAGGCGATGTTAAGGAGGCTTATACCTCTGTAGTTGGTGCAGTTCAGGGGATCTCCTTTTTTGAGGATCGGGCATACGATGCTGAGGTTCCATTCATCGGGCATGCTTTCCTCCGACCAAATTTTGCAGAAGAGATGGTGCATGCTCCTAACCAAATCATCTCCGGCTGCTTTGTACAGTTCGGCGGCTAGCCCGTCTGCTCCAGCGGCTTTGTTCGACTTTAGTTTAGATATCGCTATTTTCACTTCGTCCATGTCGGGTGGGAGTCCATGTTGGCACCGGAATGTGCGGACATCTTGCATGCTAGAGCAGTGTCGTGCGTCGATCGCAATGTGATCAATCTGGTTGACGGTTGATTGGTTAAGAGATTTCCATGTTCCCTTATGGATATCGAGATGTGGGAATCGCGTACTTGCTGCCATTACGTCTCGCCCCGAAGTCGATTAGCTGTAATCCGTTATGGGAGGTGGTGTCGTGTAGGCTATGTCGTCCGATTATTCCACCAAAGATTTCTTCTCTACCCAGCTTAGCATTAAAATCTCCAAGGACGATTTTAATGTCATAGCTAGGGCATTGCTCATAGGTCTTGTCGAGGAGCTCGTAGAACCTGTCTTTGGTGTCTTCATCCTTTTCCTCAGTGGGGGCGTGAGCGCAGATGAGGCCGATGTTGGTGAATTTAGCCTTGATACGGATTGTTGTGATGCGCTCATTCACTGAGTTGAAACTCACGACCTTCCTCCTGAGTCGAGTCCCAACTACAAATCCACATCCAAATAGACGCTGATTTTGTTCCCGATAGTCTTCGCCCTAGTATGTTTCGCAGTTGTTCATTTTACGTAGGCGCGGACCATTCCATCGCATTTCTTGGATGGCAGTTATATCTGCTTTGTAGCAGTCAAGGGCTTCCGCTAGTTGTTCGGCTGCACGTGGCCTGTTAAGGGACCTAACGCAAAACCGAAATTCATTGTCCTTAAATCGTTTGCGTGGGTCGTCATCATTAATTCCGTCCGTATCCGAGGCTTGTTGGTGTTTTGGAACTAGCACTTCTTTATGTGGCCGGGCAGTCACCCCGACGCACGACCACCCAACCTGGAGGGCCTTATCTTTGTAAGCAGTTACGTGTGCGAAAAATCCATAAGGAAAAAATAAGGCAAGGAACACGACTTTTTTCGAGTGAGGTTTTTATTCAACAGATTTACAAAAAGAAAAAATATTTTAAAGTTAGCTATACAATAATGACATATTGGCAAATGAATAAGATTTATATGCATTAGGGTTGATACACCTGTACATCTGGGCGTTCCTGATTCGTGGACCTTTCGTTGGTGGGGAAATTGGGTGCGGAATCCGCATTTAATCTAAGGAATTAGGGTAACCACCCTCGTTGTTTTTTGTTTGTTTTTGTGTGGTAAACATTTTTTGTGCGCCGAAATCAAGCGCAAGGGAATTTTGAACATGACGTCGACATTCTGCTTAGCAGCCAACGCACCTAACCACAAAGCTACGGACACTACTTGTAATACTTATAATATATTTCTAAGTAGATACTATAAAAGATAATAATCTTAATGTACCATTTTGACTTGCGACATTTTGAATATATGGCAAGTATTGAATTCCGATTGACTTCAAACTTGAAACTTAGAAGTTTGAGCGAATTCGCGTGAGTCGTTTTTTTCATTTATTTTTTTTTTTGTTTTTAAGATAGAAATTTATGATTGCCACCATACGATTTTTTTGGCCAAAAACCGAAACTTTAAAATTTTTCAAAAACGGCTCCTACGATTTTTTTTTAAACTTCCTCGAAAATTTTATTATAAAACATTCGTGTATTTTATGTAAAAAAAATATTTTTCTATTGTTCAAAAATGGTACCTCCCATAGAACCGTTTTTTTGTAATCAGATTTTCTCGAAAAATAATTATCCCATCAACTTAGTTTTTTTCTGAAAGTACGTATACATTGTTCAAATAATATTTTGTATTCAAAAAAATGTTTTTAAACTTTTTTTTCAAAATTCTGTACCTCTTAAACGGATCAATATTTAAAATCGAAATTGAAATATTATATGTATATTTACATGATGTTGAAAATTGCATACCCAAATTAATTTTAAGAAATTTTTGAAAAAAATTATAGATAAAAAAATAATTTAAGAAAAACGGTTCCGACGATTTAAAAAAAATTCAATACATCTTGGCATTTTTAGCAATTTTGGGAATGTACCACAAGAAATGGCTTTCGCCCTGATCTTGGAAGCCGCAGAACAAGCTTCCCAAAGCGTGCATCGCGTAAGAGAGTTAGAGGTCCAAGAATGCTCTTGTCAGAAGACTACTGCAGAAAGAAGACTGCGAGACGGACCAGCATGATGCCTGAACTGCAATAAGACTGAGCATCTACAGAGATATTGCAGATAACCACGAAGAGGATTTGCATGCCAACACTGTGGGAACAGAAGTAATTCAACTTATCCAAGTTACACCAAAGTTGTTTCCCACCCGAGATCGAACTTCGAGGGGAAGAAGCTGGTTTCTGGTATCGATGGCCCCAGACACGACATCCAGGTTTCTCAAACCAAACGTGACAACAAGCAAGTATAAACAGCAACAAATGTGTGGCTAATATAGACACCGGTGCCATCGCATCCATTGTACGGCAGGACCTCATTAAGAAGATATGGCTCCACAACACCACTTTCGTCTATGGACTGCAACTGGAGAAGCCGCAAAAGTTTATGGTGAAGTACGTCTCAAGATCCCAGAGTTGGAATTCTCTCACCTGTACCTGGAAGCTGATATATGCGTCACAAGGAGTGATATTGGACATCAGAAACCAAGTCCTGAAATATCGAAACATCGAGATTCCGATGATCTACATGACTCACTCGTATGAGACCTCGTCATCTGTGAAATCCGTCATCAAAGAAGATCTCACGTTGCCTGCTTGATTGTAATGAATGGAAATATAGTTTTCCTTCGGCGTTTTTGGTCGCTGGAATTTTTTGCAATGAAACCCCAATTTCTTCACAAAGTTCTAAATTCCCTTTAAAACTCGATCCAGTGAATCTCGATCTAACTTTTGAACTTAGTTTTTAAATTATTTAGAACTCCGGCATTTCTTCACTTCTCTAGAACTCGATCTAAAATCGTCATTGAGTTCTTAGCGCATAGAACTTCTTATTTTTAGAACCTAGTTCTAGTATGTTTTTTAAACTTTTGAGTCATCCGGCAGTGTTTTTTGACAGGCATTTCTTTCAATTCGAAACAAAATAGAAATAATTCATGACTTTTTGTGCTTATGTTTTTATTTTGTATATGTGTACCAATAGTTATTTTTGTATGTGTGTATCTATGTTTTTATTTTTTGTGACGCCCGTGACATGGTGTTTATGTGCGTTGGTTGTTAAGCCGAACGTGGCGTTCGAATCTTACTCGTGCATAAACTATCAAGAAAAGAAAAGAAAAAGTGCTTCCCGACTCAGCCGTTCGGAATTGGTGTTATATTGTTGGTCCCTTCAATCTATCCCACGCACTGAGATAATTGTTGATTTTGAGTGGCTAGCACTTCAGCTTTAGCATTTTTTTTGGCTGTCACCGCCTGCTACGAAATATACTCAGCTAGCAAAAACATTATGGCCATTGGCTAACCATAAAGACATAACCCTTCACAAACGCTCCTGATCATCCGGATTTTCCGATGGAGTCATATACACCCATTGATTATTGGCTATATTCCAATATCCGAGTTTTTTGCCTTGTAAGGCATCGCCATTAACATTAACACAAACACCTTCAAAACTCACCAATCCTCCACCCGGCGCGGCTATTGTATCTTCACATGCATATATGCATAATAAATAAGTTACATTTTTACGGTTGTTGTGGATGTTAAAGATCATCAGTTGAAGTTGAAGCACTGCTAAGAATACAAGCTTTGTTAGTTGCAATAGTTTCCCTACTCATTATTAGATATATGTACTCTGGACGAAAGAGACGACAAAATCGTAACGTCCCGTGTAGTTATTAATAGTGGCACGTATCGGCAATTGGCATTCGATAAATACGCCGTTCTTCCAGCAAAACGTTTGCAACGTGGGTACTAAGAGTCATCGTCCATAAATTAAAAATCATAAAATATAAGATCTACTTTAACTTATTTTTACCTATTATATTTGTATGTATCAGCGCTGCCGAAACTACTACCAAGGGAGTATTTGTACTCCCTTTGTGTTCAGTGTATTCCCGTACTCCGCTATACTCTAAAATACTCCCCTTGGAAACTTAAAGGAATATTATAAAATTAAAATATATTAATTACCGGGCTAAGATATTTATTTTTACCATTATTTGAGCGAACACAACTAGTCTAATGGTGTTAGATCAACGAGGCGCGCAATGGGCTCGCCCATTTCTTGACGTAACTCTCTCATCAAACCTACCCTTCAATAAAGGGATTGTTAAGTGTACTTTGTGCTTTTATCACCATCCTAATCGGTAATCATGGTGCGATAACGCTGGCCATTCAGAACGCCATAGAATTGAAATTGACTGATTTGGATCATTTGCAACGGACACCGAACCGGCAGCGATATTTTCGACACTTCGACCTTATCACTGTCTCACTGAAAGAGAATACAGTTTCTTATCTTAATATTTGCGCGTTCGCTAAGCTCGCATAAGAAGGGAGCGCCCAAAGCCATTGTTCTAGCATTTAGAAGGGCCGGGCACTCTCACAAAAAGTGATGGAGTGTTTCCCTCTATTCATTGTGGGGAATACCAAGCTTCAAGGCATGTGGCCTGTGCACATGTCAACTATTCTGCCAACGTCTGATCTAGGTATTTTCAGAAGTTCCTTGGTACGTTTGTGGTCGTAAGTAGGCCATAACTGTCTTGAGATATTGCAGTTGTTGAGATTTTTCCATCTTACTTTAGATTTTTTAAGAAATGGTTTTGAATATCCGTTTTCATGACTCCTAAGCCCCTAAGGGAATCCTTACTTCCACAGCAAAGGATATATGAAGGCTTGATCCCATCCTGGCCAGTTCATCTGCGATTTCATTACCTTGAATGTCGCTGGGCCCTGGATTGATTTCTTATATTGTCGTAAAAACTTGTTAGCTCTTGCTTACAATCACTAAAGATTCTGGACTTAGTCAGGTCGCTGTTTAAAGCCTTGATAGCTACTTGGCTATCAGCAAAGATTGCAACTCTTTTTTATAATTTCGTCAGATTTGACTGCTTGTTTTATAATCTAATCGCTAGAACTTCAGAAATACGCTACATCTGTCGGGCAGTTTAAAGGAGTTTTTAATACACAAGCCCCAATACCGAGTTCCATCTTGGAACCTTCAATGTAAACTGTGATGTCCAAATCCTTTGTAGGGCTATTAATTTTCCATTTTTATCTAGTTGGAATTTCACCCTTCCAAAGCTTAGGGTTGGTAACGTGTAGTCAGAGGATTCTAGTTTTATTTCTTTAGGTAATAGATTTAGAATTTTACTATGACCAAAAGACTTTGCAGTCCACATACCCGATTCTCTCAGTCTTAAAGCACCACAGGAGACTGTATCGTGAATGTGGCAAGATCTAATTGCTTCTGTAGTACCAATGCAGGCAGTTCTTTGAACTCTTTTTAACTTATCGGTATTATATTTATCTAGGGCAGACCACCAAACAATTGATTCGTATGTCAGAATGGGGTGAACTAGTGAAAGGGTACATTCATAAGTTAAATTCAAAGCTGTCAAAATTTGATTTTTTTTCTTCTGTCCAATTAAAAAGTGTTCATTAAAAAAAATGTTTTGTTTGTGTACTCCAATAGCAAAATACTTCCCTCTAGAACTTAAAATTACTCCCCTGTGAAAATTTGAAACGGCAGCCCTGGTATGTATGCTCTTTTTATTTTCCAAAAAATATAATAAATTCAATTCAATTTGCTCGTTGAAAATGCGAAATTGTAATAAAACCAAGTTTTAAAGCACTAGACCCCCGAATTCGAGGATCTAATTTTATCGAAGTTCTAATTGTAACAAAGTTCTAAATCGAAGTTTTAACGCGTTAGAACTTGGTGAAGAAATGACTAAAAAAATTTTTGCTAAACCGAGTTCTAAGGGCTAGAACTTTGGGAAAGAAATTGGGCGTAACTTTAACAACGTATCGGCAGGGATTGCTGCCGACGGAATACTATATTTCCACTTATCACAATAATTACATAAATTGGTCAATTGGTACCTGCTTCTTCAGAAGTATTCGTGTGGACGAAATTGAAGGGTAAGCCTGGCAGCCATCGATATCTCAAGATCGAACCAGCATCTTGAAAGTCCTCCCAAAAAACGACAATATTGGGAAAAATCTTGTTAGAAAAGGTGAGATTGTCGCCAATGCGAGCCTGTATCAGCGATAACAAAGGTCATCGAAGAAGAGTCAAGACAAATCTTGAAGTCCGAAGAGAGGAATTCCATAAAGACCAATATAAATGACTTGAGAATTTAATCTTCGCCACCAACAAAGAAGAACACAAATGGTTCAACATTGGATCAACACCGGGGATGCAAAGCCGATCCGTCAACCTGCAAGACGTCTCCCACTAGCCAAACAAGGTGAGGTTGAAGAACTGATAACCACCATGAAAGGAAAGGGTCTGATCGAAAACTCTAAAATCCCTTGGTCGTCTCCAGTGGTCCTGGTTAAGAAGAAAGATGGATCAACCCGCTTTTACGTGGACCTTCGAATTTGGAATGATGTGACCAAGGAGGAAAGCTACCAGAGCTCTTGATTGTGACCGGGTACCTGAAACAATACCCGGGTACCCGGGAACTCGAATTACTCCAAATTACCCGGGTACCCGGGTACTCGAAACATAACGATCGTGTATCCGAGTACCCGGGTACTTGGGTATTTGGAACTCTTACACAATGAAGCTGAAAATCCATGGACCGGGTACCCGGGTATCAAGAGCTCTAATAGCTACCCTCTGCCTAGGATCAGTGATACTCTGGACGCGATGGAAGGAGCACAATGGTTCTCAACTTTGGACCTGAAAAGTGGATACTGGCAAGTGGAAATCCATCCTGAAGACAAAAAGAAGAAAGTGTTCTCTACAGGAAACGGGTTGTGGCAGTTCAAAATAATGCTTTTTGGACTATGCAATGCTCCAACGACTTTTGAGCGCCTAATGGAATGCGTCCTGCAAGGACTCACATTTAAATCTTGACTGGTCTATTTGGATGACGTATACGGGAAAACATTTGACGAACACTGTGCAAATTTGAGAGCCGTGTTTCAAAGACTTCGAGAAGCCCACTTCAAACTCAACCCAGAAAAGTATTTACTATTGAAAACCGAAGTGAAATATCTGGGTTATATCACCTCATCCCAAGGAGTTAAGACGGATCCTGATGAGGTTGACACCGTGATTCTTCAACACCAACACCACAGGACAAGCATCAACTGCGAAGCTTTCTTGGTCTAGCCACCTACTAAAGGCACTTTGTAAAGAACTTTGTTGACATCGCCAAGAGTCTACATCAGCTAACAGAAAAGGGAAAACAGTTTTAATGATCAGCAGTGTGCGAGCGCAGCTTTCAAGAGCTCAAGCAACGCTTGTGTAATGCACCAGTGCTGACCTACCCGACTCCCGGAAAACCGTTCATCATTGATGCTGATGCCAGCAACGTCGGGATTGGTGCTGTATTGTCACAGGCACATGATGGCGAAGAAAAAGTAGTTGCCTATTACAGCAAGGTACTTTCAAAGACGAAAGAAACTATGATTTTGGCAAAAAAGCACTTCTTTGAGTATCTCTATGGACAGAAGGTTCTTCTCAGAACCGACCATGGAGCACTAAACTGGCTTTTGAATTTCAAGAATCCAGGTGGCGAGATGGATTGAGAGGCTGCAGACGTATGATAATGAAATCCCACATCGGAAAGGGAGACTTCACTCAAACGCTGATCCACTGTCTCGGAGACCATGCAAGCAGGACTGTAAACATTGCAGATCCCAAGAAGAAAATGAAGTGGTTACTGTCCTACGCGCCAGAGCCGATCCCATTCATGGCTGGTACAACGACGAGTTGAGGAAACAAGAGAACTCAGATATCGAACCCATCCTCGCATGGAAGGAACACCAGGAAAAACCATAATGGGCTGATATCTCTGACAGAAATCTGGTTCTAAAGCCCTATAGGGCAATGGAACTTGCTTCATGTCCAAGAAAGTCTTATGTAATACAGCTAGTCTTACCGAGATCGAAGGATATGGATGTTTTGCGAGAGATGCATGATGGAGTTTCGGGAGGTCATCTAGGAGTTAACAAGATGCTAGAAAAAGTATAATAATAAAGAAATAAGTTTGTGAGTGATTTGAATAAAGTGAATTTGTGTTTTATTTGAAAATTGAATAAGTGTTAATTGTCGAACCTAGCCGAATATAACTATATGATAATATAGGGAAACTGTCTTCAAATGTATCAAATATAGCATAAAAATAAGCCGGTTCACAATAATTTGATTTATAATAAATTAAACTGTTTTTCTCAATAAAGCAATAAGTCCCACGCAAATCGCTTTGATGGGCTCCTATACGTGTTGCCTTGTTTGCCACGGGGTTAATCTGGCACAGGTACAAACATTTTAACTATTTATCTACTATTTAAACTATTGAATATTCTCGATTTTTCGAATAATTTATTTTTATTAACATCACGAAAGCTTATGATTGAACATTTAAATGTTGAGCTTTAGAAAATGTAGAACATTTTTTTTTTTTTGAAAGCGGGGTCTGTCAAACTTATAACAAAATCAGAACAAAATCTTAGGCTGGGTTATGTAAGGGTTTCTAAAGTATATTTAAAACAGAACTAATACTCATTTCGAAAAGGTACAAAATTTCTCAGATTAGCCCACCCAAGAATAAAGGAATACCATTAAGCTTTTCCAACCAAGCCAAATATTTAGGACTCATTTTAGACAAAAAACTAAATTGGAAGGCAAATATTGATGAAAGAGTAAAAAAAGCTACCGTAGCGCTTTTTACTTGTAAAAAGGCCATAAGATCAAAATGGGGCTTCTCCCCAAAAATAACCCACTGGCTATACACTTCGGTAATCATACCGATACTTATTTATGGAGTTGTCGTATGGTAGACTAGACAAGATGGTAAATCTAGATAAGCTCATCAAAGTCCAGCGGTCAGCAGGTATGCGCATCACAGGAGCACTTCGCTCAACACCAACCGCAGCCCTGGAAGTGCTTTTAAACCTAACACCTCTTGAAATCTTCTCCAAAATGGTGGCAGCCAACTCATGTGTGAGGCTTAGAGCCAGCTCTCAATGGAACAATAACAATACTGGTCATACTACTATTCTAGACATTTTCAGATCTATCCCAGATCGCTTAGACTATACCACCCCAAAAATGGTATTCGATAAAAGCTTACATGTCTCCATCCCTTCAAGATCTTCCTCGGAAGAACAGAGACCCCTGGAAGACAATGCGGTACACTTCTATACATACGGTTCAAAGACCGATTACGGAGTTGGAAGTGGTATCTATTCGGAACAACTGAATCTCAGTCTATCATGTAGACTTCCCAATCAATGTAGTGTATTCCAGGCAGAAGTAATGGTGATTAAAGAGGCACTATCCTGGCTCAAAGAAAACGTCATATCTTGCAAGGATATACTAATCTTCTCGGACAGCCAAGTGGCTCTCAAATCTCTCGCGTCTGTCTCCACAAACTCTCGAATAGTCCACGATAGTCGATCATCTCTGAATGAGATGACTGAACAGTATAATATTCACCTCATTTGGATGCCGGGCCACAGAGACATCCCGGGAAATTGCAAAGCCGATGAGCTCGCCAAAAACGGAACACTTCTGCCTTAAGTTAAACAAAAACATAACATAGGAACACCACTTGCTACATGCAAATATCTTCTCAAACAATATGCTCTAGAATCAAGCTTGATATCCCTGAGCAGACAAATATAAGCTCTACAATTGGAGTTATAACAGGACACTACAAATGACTTCTGTAGAAGCTGCATGGACGAGGAGGAAGAGGAAACAGTCCAACAGTCCATGTACATGTCCAGCAATCGCCATTAGAAGAAATAACTATCTCGGTAATCCCTTCTTCGATAATACCAGTGAACCGGCAACGATTGACAAATAAATGTCTCTAACTTCATTAGAAGCACGAATTAGTTTGTTTGAGTCCATTACTCTCCCATGAGTGTTTTGTGGTATCACAATGGATCCTTGAGGTGTAAGTGAGTCAACAACAACTAGACAGCCACTGCAACCTAACCTAACCTATGTCAAGGAAATAAATTTGTGGTGTATTATAATTTTGAATGACTTAATTGTGCGATAACTTTTTCCTAGAGTCGCAACCTTTTCCTCCCTTGCCGAAAACACCCTCAAAATTTGTCATAGGTGAACTCTCACAATCTTATCTTTTTTTCGTGTCCGTGAATCTGTGTAAGAGGTGAGTACTCAGCCGTGAGTAAAATTTGTTTCCTATTGCCAAAGTGACAGACTATTTCGATTTTTTCTTTTGTTTTCTTTTTTTTAAGATTTATTAAGATTATAGTGCAATTATATGTTAAAAAAGCAAAGAAACAATGTAACGTACTTATTTTTTATATTACATGCATTTTTTTGTATGTTTACGTTTTTTTGAAAATTTTGAGCTCAACGGAATCTTATTTTCGAAATCTGAGCCCATGAAACCCACCTCGACTCCAACCTGAGCATTGTATCTAACGCAGTGCGAATGTATTGGTGCAGTCTCTCATTTAAAGAGCATTGCAAAACTAACACATTCTCACTGGGCTAGTACAAAACGACCAAATTGCAGCTTGTAAGCAAAAAGGGAGCGAACACACGAAGTCGCGACTCTAGGTATTATATATTCTCTATGACAGTGAGTTGGGATATTTTGCCAAAACAAAAGTTAAAGTACACAACAAAACCCTTTCAATTGATATGCATAATGTCGTTATTCGTTCCAAGGTCAGGATAAAAACTTATTACTTGTGAATGATAATAACTTTTTCCAGACAGCGATTTGGGACTTAGTTATAGCTAAATAGTAAAAGTTAAAGTAGAAGAAAACACCTTTCCATTGATATACATCATGTCGTTATTGGTTTCTAGGCCAGCTTCCATTCATTTTTGCCACAATTCATCCAATTCGTACACGGCCTTAGGCCGTGTCCGAATTCGATGAATTGTGATTAAAATGGATGAATTTTTAACCACTACTGTCATATTTTAACCTGCTCCACAGCTAGTCTAATTTTTAACACATTTCATTCAATGCGAAATGTCAAAATTTAACCAAACGTCAAGTTTTAACCACTTTTTAATCCAATTCGGACACGGCCTTAATCATCAAAAAAAGAATTGACTTCAGCTCCCTCTGAATTTGAAAAACTTAATTAATATCCCAAGCAAGTTTTACTTTGGATAAAAAGCTAATAGCATATTCCCATATAATTTATAAATTACTATGAGCGTTTCCACTGAACTTTTTCCTAATTTAGCCTGACACTTATGACAATCTTGACATAATTTTGAATTTTTCAATAAAATATTTTAATATTTTACACAAAATTTGAATTTTGTCTGTCAAAAAGAAAAACAAGTGAATTTAAAATGAATTTTATTCACTACTTGAGCATGAAATCATTCAGCCTGGAATTATTGAAGTGATTTATACCTAATTTAAAATAAAACAAGCTAAATCACGTTATTATAAATGATTGAAATTGTATGGCAAATCATGTATTCAACCAACCAACCCCTTTTTCAATTTTATGTGGTTATTGTTTTCTTTATCGAAGCCCAAATTTGGACAGGGCTTCAACTTCTCGTGAATTTGACGCACTGTCTGACTCCATCCAAAGAATTGTATCCCTGTATCCTCACACTGAAATCGCTATTACGGGCGATTTCAATGTACACAATTCTTCGTGGCTTCTCCATTCAGGCCAGACAACACCCGAAGGAATGTGTGCTGAAATCTTTGCTGAGTTTAACCACCTTACTCAGCTCGTCACCGAGCCCACTCGAATATCGGACATTAATGGCCAAGCGGAAAATACTCTTGACTTGTTTCTTACGTCTGACCCTGATAAATACACTATCAGTGTATTAACGCCTCTAGGCAGATCGGACCATAGTATTATATCTGCAAATTTCTCGTGTCAAGCTAATCCAGTTAGAGAAAGAGCTCCGAAGAGAACCGTGTGGTAATACGAGAAAGCCAATTGGGACGGTCTCAACAACTTTTTTCGGATCTTTAACTGGTCACTATGCTTCCTCGATAGTGACGTGACTCCAGATATGATTACTAATATGATTATTTTGGGAATGAAAACGTTTATCCCGAATAGCGTTAAAAGCATCAAACCCAAGGAAAAGTCATGGTTTGATTAAAGCTGTAATGAGGTTATCAGGGAAAAAGAAGTAAAGTTCCGGTGTTTTAGAGCCAACCCAACTGACGAAAACCGGAACAAGTTTAAGCAAGCCAGGAAGGCCTGCAATGCCCATATTCGGCGGACCAAATTTTTACATGACCAAAAATTAAGGCAAAAAATACTGCAATGTCCCAAAGGCAGTAAGAATTTTTGGTCATTTGTAAAAATATGAAGAATTCTTCTTCTTCTACGGTCCCTACGCTCGTTGACAATGACACTCCAGTTGTTAGCTCTCTCGGGAAAGCTAACCTTTTTGCTAGGCAGTTCGCCGCCAACTCTTCGCTGCCAGAGAGTATCATGACTCCTCCAGTTCTTGAGCGCGTCAATGATTCTATGGGACAAATCTTCTTCCGCACTCTTGCTGTGGCGAGATTCCTAAAGGATCTCAACATACATAAATCCGCTGGTCCGGATGGTATCCCCGCTATTAATCTGAAGAGGTGTTCTTCCAAGCTGGCAAAACCCTTGCGTAAGCTTTTCTATCTATCCTATTCTTCTGGGATCGTTCCGAGCAGTTGGAAAACAGCATTTGTCCAGCCTTTTCCAAAAAAAGGCGAATCTTCTTCTCCCTCCAATTATCGTCCGATTGCACTTACGTCCCTTCTTTCTAAGGTCATGGAAACGCTGATAAACTATCAGCTTAAGAAATATCTCGAAAACCGAAAGCTTCTTAATGACCGGCAGTACGGCTTTCGCAGCAACAGGCCCACTGGTGATTTGATGGTTTATCTCACCGAACAGTGGAACAAATCTTCACATCGTTTTGGAGAAAGTATGATTGTTGCACTTGATATTTCAAAGGCATTTGATAAAGTCTCATTAAACTCTGACTTAAA
The DNA here is from genome assembly GCA_920937365.1 of Sphaerophoria rueppellii. Classification (NCBI taxonomy): domain Eukaryota; kingdom Metazoa; phylum Arthropoda; class Insecta; order Diptera; family Syrphidae; genus Sphaerophoria; species Sphaerophoria rueppellii. The sequence goes on from CAKKXW010000005.1 coordinate 54,108,342, forward strand.
CAGCATTGTCAAATGGGGAAATAAAAACCGTGTAGAGTTTAATGCTTCAAAAACTCAATGCTGTCAGGTATCGTTGAAGCGAGATATACCCCCCTTGTCACTGTCCATGAGTGGCACTTGCATCAATTAGACCGAACATCTCGAGATTCTCGGTATATGCATCACTGACCGCCTCTTATGGACCGAATACATACGCGATGTCGCCAAAAATGCCGCAAGATGTTTGGGAATCTTAAGACGGTGCAAGAAATTCTTCTCCCCGTCTGATCTGGCTATTATCTACAAGACTTATATCCGTCCAAAGCTTGAATACAATTCCCATCTTTGGGCTGGTGCTCCAGCTACTTACTTGAGCCTCTTGGATGGAATACAAAAAAGAGCTTTAAGAATGATTGGTGATAGAGAGATCACTAACTCATCCACTTCATTGGAACACCGTCGTAATGTTTTTCCCGATCATTGCAGTATTCAGGAATTTAAGACCAATATACACCGGCACCTCCTCTCCAACCCCTTCCCTCTTTCCTAAAGCACTCACTGTGTTTATAAAAACCCCTTGAGTGTGTGTTAATTATAAAAAAAAAAAAAATTATGTGATTTAGCTAAATCAAGTGGATTTAGCTAAATCACATTGGTGGGAATTCGCTATAAAGTAAAAGCCAGAACATTTCTATTGCTGTTATCTTTACTTCTTTTTCGTGTTTAATGTTTAAATATGTTTATAAATAAATTTAAAAAAAAAAATGTTCTTACTGAATATGTTTCTATTTTAATTGCAGATTCAAATCTCGTTTGTTGCCATTAAGTGGCCGTCGTTCTTATACCGCCGAAGAATTAAATAGTGCTTTGGAGGATATAATAAGCGGAAAGCTTGGAACACGACGAGCAGCAGTACAATACAATATTCCCCGTTCAACATTACGCAATAAAGTTTACAAAATGTCTTCTGAAACAAAACGGTCCACGCCACAAACGGTACACAACCTGACACACATGGAAGATGTATTTGATAATGATCATGAAAAGAGTTATGTTTCAGCTGATGAAACTGATGGTTATGATGCAACAATTCAGGATAATGAGTTAAGCTTAAACCAAAGTGATAACATTGCAGCCCGTTCTGTTGAAGAGAATTTAGAAAAAAACAAATATTGGTGCAAAAGCATTCCTTCGAGTGATATTCTTCAGATTTCAAAAGAAACTGACATTCAATCGGAGGAAATAACAGATCCCCAAGGGGAAGAACAAAAGTGTAAGCCGATATACCCACAAGACACTCAACAATCGTTAACTCAAGTAGAGCAAGGGGTTTGGCAAAATGTGATGTTGCAAAGCTTACTTTTTCCTGGTGGCCTTCCATTGCAAACAAATTTAGAGGAAGCAGTTCAAATCTTAAAAACAGTTCTTGTGAATCAAGATTTGAGTCTTTTAAGTTCTCAACTTTCAACGAAATTCCAAAAATCACAACCGTTATTCGGCATTCATAAAAAAAACCAAACTCATCGGAGCAAACATCCAAGCCCAGCGACATCGCAAGCTACAAATTTCCAAAATCCTAAATCCGGTTCTCAGATGCCAAAACATAAATTTTGTGAGGATTTTAATGAAGCGCTTGCGAATGATCCATCAGTAATTCTAAGAATTCCGTCTTTCAAACCAGTGAGTTATTTCTCCACTCCCACATCCTCAACTTCTTCTGAGTCTGGATTATGTAATAAAAATGAAAATGTAATTTTTCCATCAAGCTCTGCAAAAGATTCAAAACCGTCTACGTTAAGAGCACCCAGTATAAGAGATCAAACGCTTAGTACGGATTTATCAGTATTATCATCAAACAATATTCCTCTCTCGTCTTCTAAATCACCAGCCACTGTTTCTCTTCGAGATGTTATTGCAAAGAGTATAAGCAGAACATTTAATCATCAAGCGAAATTTGATGCTATCAACTCAAGTTCTGATCCTTCGGCGTGTTCACCTCTTGAAAACTGTGAACTTTATAAACATCCAAGCATATCAGTCATAAAAAACATAGGTGGAGCCGATACTTATAGTTTTGGTGCGGTTCCAAATTTATTAGGAAACTGTGCTGATTCAAACCAGCCTCAACATAGTTATTGTCAAACTGCACCTAACAGTAGTATGTGTAGTGGTAAGGGAACACGTCCTAAGAGGGGAAAGTATAGAAATTACGATCGTGATAGTCTTGTTGAAGCTGTAAAAGCAGTACAAAGGGGAGAAATGTCTGTTCACCGTGCTGGAAGCTACTATGGAGTACCACACTCGACACTTGAATATAAGGTAAAGGAGCGGCATTTGATGAGACCTCGGAAAAGGGAATCAAAATCCCGACCATCCTTGGACGACCACCCTGGAAACAACAATGCATGTCGTGACCTATCTACCTCGATACCCGACAAAACACTAACAATTTCAGGACTCTCAGTTGAATCAAAAAACGATGTAAACGAAAGCTCGTACATACTCCAAGCACAAAGTCTCCTGGACAAAAAAAAAGCTCTATGTTCCAGAACAACAAATGGTATTAAAATACCCCCACTTTTATTTGATCAAAGATCAGCAACCGATCAACAATATTCACCAAATCTTTTTTGGCAAGAAAATTTTGAACCTCTTCAAATGGATACTGATACACATTTGCATGAAATAACGGTTCCCAGAATAGATGAAGGAGAAATTGCTAGCTCCGGTTATTCACAATCTTTTTCTCAATTAGAACTAAAATCTCAAGTACCATGTGAATTACGTAGGGAGCATATAAAGACAAAATTATTGCGAGGATTTCCTATGAGTAACTCAAATATTTGCACTAGAGGCCAAAACGCTGAAGTTATTGCCGAGAAGCTTTTTCCTTCCCAAGTTAGTGCAAAGGGTTCTTTCTTGGATGACATTATAAGAAAAACATTGGATCGGAAGATTTCTGAATCAGGGAAAAAAACACCCCCTCCGTTATTTGTTCCTATTACTGGATGTATGGAAAGAAACCAACAAAATGTAAAACGCTCCAGAAATTCACCGATAAACCAAGGCTCAGTGGAAGTCAAGCGTGAACGTATCACTGCAACACTCGATTCAAACCCAAAAATAAAATCTGCAACTCCAGAAGTAACTACAATGAATCTGATTGAGGGTATACATAAGACCAATCCGGACATTGCCTCAATATGTAATAAGTCTTCATTGGAAATCAGCAGTCAAGGTTCACATTTAGAGAATGTTAAATATGGAATTGAGGATAGCTTATAGGAAAAACTTCAAAAATTTGCAAAAAGTGTGGCAGTTGCAGGTTAAGATAACACTAGTCCACAGTTATATTGAATTAGTTTGAATACATCAATGTAGTTTCTTAAAGGTTTAAGCGTAGTTTATTTCTTATATTATTAAAAAAAGTTCTTTTTAAGTTTTTTTTTTATTACTTTCATAAATATTGTGAGAAACATAAGCCGTGTTTTTTTTACTACGCAGTAGCCAGCACAGTATTAAAGTAAAATGTCGATAAAATTAACCTGAGTGTTGCGTCCCGGATAAAAAATAGCAAAAACTGCAACCATCAAGAGTTCAAAACTCAGGGCTTTCATCACGTAATTTCACTGTCGACTGTCACCGACGCGAGTGTACTGAGCGATAACCTCAAAAATGTACTTCACGGGACACACCCACTCTCGCATCGTGTATCGCTATCGCAACCTCAAGTTTGCAAGGCAATGAGCAAAACCTATGAACTTTCGTTTATTTTCAAATATACTGTTTATCTATTTTCGTTTGGGTTAAGAAAATTTGTATTCCAAGGTGTAAGGTATCCACATAATTTGACTTCCAACTCCTTCGTAACGTAATGAATGATGGTCGATAGCATGCTTTGAGCAACAGTGATACCAAAGTCATTTCCAGTTACGAATTGGTACCCACCGCCACCTAAAATCTCCAAGGTAGCTGCAGATCTCAGTACAGGGGGCCAATTCTGGTTCTATGAATAAGTGAAACGAAAAGCTTTTCACTTGTTCATTTATAAATTTGATTCTCGTTCTGTGAAAAAATCAAAAAAACAAACATCAAAAATATTCATATGAATATTTTTCTTTCACTAAATTATTCGATTGTGAAAATCGAATATTTTAAAAATTTAATATGGATAATTTTTTGAAAAAAAAGTAAAGGAAATAGTGTCACGCCAGCCCAAAAACATTTTTTAATAAGTTTTTGGGAACAAAATGTGGAAATTGCACACGACAAATAAGAAAACTATTTTTAAAAATGATATCGCGTTTTAATGATTTTCGTAGATTTGTATCGGTAGATGGAGCTCGTCAAAGGGACAACATTGGAAAACATTGGCATCTAAATGCTTTGGGAGGAGCTAACAAAGACTTGGAGCGACTTAAGGAAAGTAACTGAGCTAGTTTTGTGGTCATTTGAATGAATTTTACATTGTTTGTGTACAAGAAACAGCAATAAAATATATGCAGATATTAAAGAAGCTCAAAACCGCTTTAGTTTTCGCTGGAAGTGCATGTATCCTTGATGATGATTCAAGAAATGGGATTATTTCATCTATTAGAACTCTGCATAAATGTTTTGGAAAGCGGTATAGCTGTATGAAATGTTCCTTCGTTATCATCGTTTCGTTGTCTCTTACATTTCTTCTGATTAGTCTCATGACATTTCTAGAAGAGAATAAATCTATTTGTATGGTAATACAGCACATATTTATATATCGAAATTTTGCGTATTCCTCCGAATTGTTTGAATTAGAAGTCTAACATAAATTGAAGGTATTTTAATAAATGTTACGAAATAATAACCAAATTGAAAAAAGAATTTAAAAATATTATTTTTCGTTTTGACATTTGAAACAGTTCAAAATCACAATCCCAGTAGAAAAAAATATTCACCAATGTGAAAGTTTTTGAATTCAACACGATGTTTTCATTCGCAGGACGAGAATCGCTTTTTCATTTCAAATGAATCGAAGAAGTGAAAAGAATGTGTGAAAGCGAAAATGAAAAGTTTTTTTTCGATTCACGTGTTCACAGAACCAGAATTGGCCCCCAGGAGGAATGTAGGTCAATGGACAACCAACCGGCAGATCTATTTTGTATAAATCTACAATAGATACAAAAATTTAAAGAATTTATAAAATTGTATATAACTTATGTTTCCTGACATTCTATCTATTTACTTGCGACTTATAGTTGAGATTTGGATCAAATATGATATTACGGTGATAGAGAAGTCGAAAAAAGTGGGTCCGGCGATTCCGTCCGCCTGTCTGTCTGGAAACGCACCTACATCCACTGCTCCGATTGACTCCAAACTTGAAATTAGAGATTTGAGCGAATTCACTTGGGTCGTTTTTTTGATTCTTTAAAGATCAAAATTTAGGGTAGTCTAAATTTTTAAATTCTTATTTTTTTTTATCAGTGATGTATTTCATGTAAAAAAAAATGTGTATTTCTCCAAAACGGTACCTCTCATAAAACCGTTTTTTTTTTTTTTTTTTGTTCAGATTTTCTCGGAAAATAAAAGTCCGACTAGCGTACTTTTATTTTTGATACTTTCATGGCAATAAGTATGTATTCCCTAAATAATATCTTGTGTTCAAATTTTTTTTTTTGGATTTCAAAAATATATTTTTAAACATTTTTCAAAATTCTGTATCTCGAAAAAGAATCATTATTTAAAGTCGGAATTCAAATATAATATATATATTTACATGTCTTTGAATACTGCAAACCCAAATTATTTTAAAGACATTTTTGAAAAATCTTATATATAAAAAATTAATTAAAAAAAACACGCTCCACATATTTTTTTTTTTTTAATTTAAAAAATCAACAATTTTTCTAAGAAATCTTACGGATGAATTTGTTTCAGATGAAATGTGTTTTTGAGATACGTATTTCAATTTAAATTTTTATTGATGAATTTTAACTATGTTTTTATTTTAAAATATTGTTTTTAGAGTTCAGTTTTGGAATACATGAGCAAGTTCCCAATCGTGCACATTTTTCAATTGTTTTTGCTTTCTTAATTCTTCTGAATTATCTACAGCAATTACAAAATTGAGGCGAAAAATTTGTCTTCCAGGAATATTAGTTTTTTTTCAACAAGTTGATATTTTAAATGAGCCGTGATAGCTATTCGAGCTATCGTGCTATCGCTATCGATGACACGATATCGCTTGACGTTACGTGAAACCAAAATCAACTGTGAAGTCGATATCGTTTGATCGATAGACATTTTTATCAGGCGCGTTCAGTTTGGTTTTGGATAGCCTATCTTAGATAGCCTATCCAACTCGTTTTTCATGAACGAGTTCGATAGGTTAATTTGGATAGGTGTTAAAACACGTATAAATTCAGCTGTTTCAGAATTTCAATGGCTGTTCTGTCAGATAGCCACCTATACCAGAAATTATTGGATAGCTTAGGGTTTGTTTGGTTTGAACCTCTGCTATTTTTGTTTACATAGGAAACAAAAACAAAAAGCTATCCGGATAGCCTATTCTAGTCAAAGTGAACGCGCCCATTGCATACGTGAACCACACATAGTGATAATAATATAATAGAGAACGGAAGCGGTAGCACTTCGTGCAAGTGGAGTCAGGTCAAATTTTGAGAAAGACAGTAAAGGACTCCCTTTCTCTCTCTGAGCTTCTGATTGGCTGTAAGATGGAGTGGACAGAGTAAAAAAAAATAAAAGAAACATCAAAACCATAATTATTGTTGTTGTCTTACAAAGAAGCTCTGAGATAGAAGGGGAGTCCTTTACGATCTTCTTTCTCAAAATTTGATGTAACATGTTTTAGGCTAGCTTCCGTGCTCTATTATATGTATTATCTTTATGGAAGGCGATATGGAAAACGATTCAAAAATTGAAATTTCTATCGAAGGCACGGATGTCGTTTTTGAATGGCCTTTTTATCAACTGGAATCCAAACTGTTGTTGTTTGCCCAGGAAAATTTATCTTTGCTGGCTACTAAGTAGTGAAAATAAACAGCTTTAATTTGATGGATTTTTTTGTAGCAGATTATCCCAACAATAATAAACAATTTATGAAAAACTTATCAGTCATTAAAATAAAAGAAATTGAATAACTTACATATATGTGGAGTTGAATGACTTCAGCTAACAAGTTACACAGTAGTTCGACGTCCTCGTTATACATTTGAATCCCAAAAGCGAAGTACATAATATGTACGTTTCAACTCTCTTACATCCTTTTAATTGGTATAATGTTTGAATATAAGTGAATTTTAACTTAAGCGTGAGCTTAATCCACAAGGCGATCACGATAAGGTTTGTAGAGGTGGGTTTTTTTTAAGTAACCGTGCTGTTCATATCAAATGCTCATATCAAATGCAAGGTTTAGCAATTGCTCGATAGTTTTTCACCTCACCTTTCAGCCCCTTGTTGTGAATTGGTATTATGAAAGATACTTTCGATAATTTAGGAAATGTTCCTTGGACTTGGGTTACAATCAACAGTCTCCGCCAGCCAGCTTGGTCCTTAGCTAGTTGTCTCCAGTTTTGCACTCCAAGTTGATTGAGGTCCTCTTCCACTTGAGTGCACCACCTGAGTCGCGGTCTTCCTCTCCTCCTACGTCCCTCAGGAATAGTGTCGAAGGCTTTCCGGACCGGGGCATTGGTGTCCATCCGCTCTAAATGACCGAGACATCTGAGTCTCTGGACCTTGACCCTTCTGGCTAGGTCTATGTCGTTGTATAACCCGTAAAGTTCGCTGTTGTATCTTCTTCGCCATTCCCCTTCAATGCACACGAGGCCAAAGATGATCCGAAGAACTTTCCCCTCGAAACAGCCTAGTGCACGGAATTGTTGGCTTTCATCGTGTCCGATGATAGGCTCCTGTCTGACGGCGGTATTTTGTTCGTCGTCACCGTTATACAATCTACAAAAGTCGTCTTTCCAAATCCCCAGTAATGACTGCGATTCTACTATGATGTTCCCTTGTTTATCTCTGCAGGCATCGGTTTTTGCTCGATGACCTTGAGCCAACTGTTTAACCTTTCGGTAAAACGTCCAAACTCCATTCATGCTGTTGGCTCTCTCAACATCCTTGATCTGACGCTTCTCATGCTCTCTCTTTTTTCTCCTGAGAAGCCGGCGTTCCTCTCTCCTCTTTCACTCGTAGAACTCCCGAGCAGCTTTTGTGCTTCTATGCAGCGCCGCTTTGTATGCCTCCTGCTTGACTGCATGGGTCTGCCTGTATTTTTCATCAAACCAGGGGTTTCGTTTTGGTGGCTGTGTGAAACCCAGCTCATTACAGGCGGCATCTCTAACTGCTTTCTGGCAATGTTGCAACTGGTTTTCGATACTTGATGTTCGCAGCATAGGACTCCTTAAGAGGTTACTTGACACTCGATCAGAGAAGGATCTGGCGATCTCTTGCGGTTGTAGGCATCTGACGTCGATTTTTTTTTTTACATCATTTCCTTGTTTTGGCCGTTATCGGATTTTTCGTAGCACTACCTTGGCTACGACGAGTTAGTGGTACAAGTGGATGTTAGCTCCTCGGAAAGTTCGAACATCTAAAATGCTGGACAAGTGCCTTCCGTCGATCGCAATGTGATCAATCTGGTTGACGGTTGATTGATCAGGAGATCTCCAAGTACCTTTACGGATGTTGAGATGTGGGAAACAGGTGCTTCCGTTGTCGGAAATAGTGTCGTACAGGCTGTGCTTTCCGACTGTTCCACCAAAGATATCCTCTTTTCCCAGCATTGCGTTCTTTGAGGACAATTTTAATGTCATAGCTAGGACATTGCTCGTACGTTTTGTCAAGGAGCTCGTAGAATTCGTCTTTGGTATCGTCCTTTTTCTCTTCTGTGGGGGCATGCGCACATATTAGGCTACTGTCACCGAATTTAGCCTTGATTCGGGTTGTCGTGATGCGTTCACTCACGCATTTGAAGCTCTAGACTTTTTGCAGTTTCTCATCCTCCTTTTGCCCGATCCATCCCATCGCATTTCCTGGATAGCGGTAATATCTGCTTTGTAGCATTGGTAGGGTCTCCGCTAACTGTTCGGCAGCACGCGGTCTATTAAGGGAGCTAACATTCCACGTGCATATCCGAAATTCGTTGTCCTTTATACATTTGCTTGGATCGTCATCAGTGTATCCGTCCGTTTCCGAGCCCTGGTGTTGCTTCGCAACCCGATTCTTTTCTACATGGTTGGGAAGTCACCCTGATGCACAACCCCAAACCTGGAGTAACAGGCACTTGACGTGACTCCAAGTGCAAGATCCGGAAAAACCGCTCCTTTTACGGCCTGGCCTTCAAATAAGTCAAAGTAGCCCGTTAATCAAAAATGAATTGAAATAACAAATATTGCCGTTAAAGGTCAATTTCATAGAAAGGCAAAAGCAAATGATAGGCGAAAATAAAGATCAATAAGCCTTCTATCAGTCTCTGAGAACCAAAAATATCTGCAAAGTCTGGTTACCGATGTATGATCCCAAATTCATTCCTCCTGGTTTTAGTTCTTAGCTTCTTGTTATCCGTAAAGCATGCACATACATATGTATGTACAATGTACATACAAATTCCTCGGTAACCTCGGGTTTCAAAAATAGGACTGGGATGATAAGTAATAGCGAAATCGATTTTGTCTTGGTGTAAAATCCCACAATTTAATTTATTTGTTTTCGAATTTGACACAAACAAAATATTTTATTTAAATTTGAGGCTTTCAAAATAACTTCGAAAATCATTAAAATATTTTAATTTCTTTCCTGGGAAATATAATTCCTTGTGAGTTTCTCGATGGGAAGCTTCTGTTCCGGGGTAATTTTGTTTCCCTGGAAAAAAAAGTTCCCATAAAATTGACGATAGGGGTGTTTTTTTTAATAGCGAACCAGGGAATGGACTTTAAGATATTCGATCTGTCCTTATTTGAACATGAGTATAGATAGCTTTATCGAATGCTTTCTTGAAAGAAAGCTACATGGAAATCAGGAATTAAGATAGCATAAATTGATTGCCAGTCAGCAACGTCGTTTTCAAGCTGTAATAAGTCAATTTTATTAAAATCTCTATAGCGCAATTTTACGTTTTCATTTTCCAAAGAATCTACTTTTAACGTAGCAAAAATTAAATAATGGTGAGAAAAGCATGGCGCTGATACTTGATGGTAAAACAGACCATTTTCCAATTTATTTACAAAAAGTAAATCAAGATCAAGAAGAGTACTGCTGGTGCTCGTAAAATGGGTTGGTTGTATCAGGTTGCACGGCATGCAATGCCCTTGCTAAGTCGAAGGCCAAGCAAACACTGCCGTACCATCCCTTACTGGCACCATTCGCCGCATTTCCAGGCCTCTATTTTGGTCATCTAGTAAGCTTTAATCTCATACTTAATATCTTAAATTTGTACAATAAATGTAGCAGTCATATTTCACAAAACTAAAGCATTTTTGGGTCGTAGACCTTTGGGGCCACGTGAAAGATAAAGTCTTTGCCAACAGCCGAGTAAGTTGTTTCAAGATCTTTGGAACTCTTGAGGCAATAGAGGACATAGGGCAGACCACTGATCTCTATTATAACTGGATAGTGGATAGGAGCAAAAAGTTTGACTCCCATAGAAGACTGTTATAATTGTAAAGGTATCATCCATGTATAACAGTTATACCAAAATATAGCACTTCCCCACTGAGAGCTGCAAAAAATGACATAAATACGGCTGTGCTGTGAAACTTCTTAAATGATAAATAAAAAGTACCTTGCTGCTTCAATATTTTATTGTTACTTATTTCAATTAGAAGTTGGCCCCATTTAGTTAAAAATAATGTGAACACAAATTATATATCTACCTCTCTATATGTCTATTTATATGTAATGTGTACATAATATTATTGAAATCACTGATCTCTATAATACACTGGATAGTGTATCCATACAGAAATAGTGCCTCTATTTGAATATTGTTATAAAGTCCAAAAGGGAAAAATTCGTATAACAGTATAACAAGGATAAACGACAAAGTATAGCTAATCCACTGATCTCTATAATACACTGGATACACTGATCACTATAATGCACTGGATAGCGAGCGTATCCATACAGAAAAAGTGACTCCATTTGAAGATTGTTATAAAGTCGAAAAGGGAAAAATTCGTATAACAGTATAACAAAAATAAACGACAAGGAATCCCTTATCTCTATATTACTGATCTCTGTATCGGTGCAAAAAACAGAGTAGTTTGTTTTCATTTATAGGCGTTTTTCTTTTTTTAGTTCGGAGCATTGTATATGTATATAGAGAATTAATATTAAGGTTTTTTTTTTATTTTGATAATTGTATTAATAAATAATGTAATAGACTTTTATTAATTACAAAACTGATATTCTCTGGAATAACAACTTGTTTCCTTCACCATTTAAATTATTCTAAACATTTCTTTTCATTGTTCAGGCTCTGTTCAGATATAAGAAGAAAAACGCCTAATTTTTTGCTTTTTTTTTGTTGGTAAGACGTCAAAAAGTTGAAAAGGGACACTGTCTGTCATCTTCAAATAGAGTAAAAAAAAAAACTGTTATACTTTGCAGGTAATACACTATCCAGTGTAATAAAGAGATCAGTGGTAATACACTATCCAGTGTAATATAGAGATTAGTGGTATGCATACGTTACGAAGACCGGTCTCAGAATTCCTCGGTGTCAGACGGGAAATAATAAAAAAAAAAAACAAGCAGAGAACATACAATACGAACTAATGTAAAACCAACTGTTTCTGTGAAAATTCTCAAGACGGCGCCACCATTGCTTGCCATCTTGAGACTATTCCCCAAATATACCTTTCTTTGTGTATCTTAGGCCGTGTGCGAATTGGGTTAAAAAGTGGTTAAAACTTGACGTTTGGTTAAATTTTGACACTTCGCATTGAATAAAATGTGTTAAAAATTAGACTAGCTGCGGAGCAGGTTAAAATATGAAAGGGGTGGTTACAAATTCATCCATTTTTAACCACAGTTCATCCAATTCGCACACGGCCTTAATTCTAATGGCGTTTTTAATTGGCAATCTGGAAGTAAAAAAAAAGCATTCTGAAAACGTTCAATTGGGCAAAAGTGACAGTTCTGATTCTGAAAAGAACAGAATTTCCCTTCTGATATCAGAAACAGAATGCTTCTTTTTAGATTCCAGATTGCCAATTAAAAACGACATAAATCTAACTAAATCAGCGCTTTGTATATAAATTAAACAGGTATAATCGAAATGGAATTCGACTAAAGCGCAAACTTGTTACAAGCCAAGATAACTATTTTTTTTTACAGAAGTTTGTTCTCTGCTTGCTTTGACAGAAGATCTGTTAAACCCATTTTATCTCTTTCAAGCTAGTACCTGTGGCCTGGTAGTCGATTGTGGTGCCATCTTGAGACCTGGCACAGTGCTGTTGTTTTTTACATAAGTTTAGTATATGGATTTTTTTTTTGGGTTTGATGTAGCACAAAATATCGAAAACAAAATTCTTGATTATACTAGCTGATTCCATATACAATGGTCAAACCAAGCAGAAAACCAATCTTGATAATACTCCCCAAATATATATATAAAGCATATAGCCAGAGATAAAAGGAGATTGGAAACTGACTAACGTTTTACCCCTTGGATACCGCAAATTTTATTTTACTGTTACATCGCGTTTGTGAATAAATAAGAAAAAAACAACAAAAATGAGGTGGTACGACCATTGACACGATACAACGTTATTTACTATTAGTTACCAACTTCAAACGTTTTCTTCACTGATCTCTATAATACACTGGATTCACTGATCTCTTTATTACACTGCATAGTGTATTACCTACAAAGTATAACAGTTGTTTTGACTCCAGAGCACTGATCTCTATATTACACTGGATAGTGTATTACCTACTAAGTATAACAGATTTTTTGACTCCATTTGAAGATGACAGTCAATGTCCCTCTTCGACTCTTTGACGTCTAACCACTGATCTCTATAATACAATGTAATAGAGATCAGTGCGTCTAACCAACAAAAAAAAAAAGCAAAACAATAAGGCGTTTTTCTTTTTTACATCTGAACAGAGGCTGAACAATGAATAGAAATGTTTAGAATAATTTAAATGGTGAAGGAAACAAGTTATTATGGAAGAGAATATCAGTTCTATAATTAATAAAAGTCTATTGTATTATTAATTAGTACAATTATACAAATGAAAAAAAAAACCTTAATATTAATTCTCTATACACAATGCTCCGAGCTATAAAAGAAAAACGCGTATAAATGAAAATAAACTACTCTGTTCTTTGCACCGATACAGAGATCAGTAATATAGAAATAAGGGATTCTTTGTCGTTTATTTTTGTTATACTGTTATACGAATTTTTCCCTTTTCGACTTTATAACAATCTTCAAATGGAGTCACTTTTTTTGTATGGATACACTATCCAGTGTAATATAGAGATCAGTGCTCCAGAGTACTTATTCGGAGTGTTCCGAGTTGACCGATGCGCTCGGAAAAAACAGACCGATTATTGTGAGCAAAATGCCTGAACGAACATATGCCAAGCATGTGAGAAGTGGTAAAATGAATAGACATGTTTAAAATAATTTAAATGGTGAAGAAAACAAGTTGCTATGGTAGAGAATATCAGTTTTGTAATTAATAGCTGCGTTTTATTATCACGATGATCTGATCTGGATCAGATAATGAAAATAATAGACTATTATTAATTACCAAACTGATATTCTCTTCCATATCAACTTGTTTCTGCACTATTTTATTTAAATTATTTTAAACATTTCTATTCAGTTTACCACATCACACCTTTGTATATGGAATTTATAGTAGTTGCAGCCTCGTGAATCGACGACAGCGACGCACTATGGGGTCTTGCATTGGCTAAATCGGCGAGAAGTCGTTTTTTTTATATGTACCAAATCTCAATAAAAATAACTGTATTGATTTACTGATAATATGTGTCACATGATTTAATAGTTTTTTTTTCGTTATATTGTTCTATCACTTTACTGTTCGGTATCAAAGAAGTGAGTATTGTTTAAATTGTGTTCCGTGGTTATCTAACCTTATCTTTACAAATTTTATTAAATTTATTTTATCACGTCTTTGTTCAACTATACCTTCTCTTATAGTCAAACCATT
>CAKKXW010000005.1:54144158-54181258 GCA_920937365.1 Sphaerophoria rueppellii
TTTTCATCTGGCTATCCCTGTCGTTTGCTGTGGGCGAGAGAACTGTAAAGAGAAGTCATCCCAAACGGTAAAGTAGTACGTTTCCATATGCTAGGTTGTTGCTCAGCTTTAATAGTTTTAAATGTTGAACTTTTACTAGGCCTAAAAGTACCTTTTTAGTAGAAGTCGCTACTCCGAGTAAAGACAGAGCTAAGGTGTAACCAGTCCGTCGTTAGGTATACACAATCAACTCGGAGTGCAAAACTGGAGACGACTAGCCAAGGATCGAGCTAGCTGGCGGAGCCTGTTGATTGAGGCCCAAGTCCACAACGGACTGTAGCGCCACCTTAAGTAAGTAAGTAATGGTGCCTCGTGAAGCACATATGGATTGCTGCCTGACCAATGTGGAATCGAGACAGAAATGAGCCTCATCGCTGAAGATGATTTTTCCATGAAAATCCGGATCATTTTCAAGTTGTAAATTTTGATAATTTCGACTCGTTGTTGGATCGTATACCTTTGCATGATGAAATGGCAAACCCTACTGAAGAGAAATGTCAAGAGAGCGGGTGTCGTTTGCTGTCCCTATCGGTCTACTTTTGTAGCGTCCCTATTGAAAAACCCTTTATTAATTTATTCTTGATATACATTAACGTTATGGAAAGTGGGTTTGCTGACGATTTAGCTTGTTTGTATTCTAGTTCCTCGTTATTAGATCCAGTTTCAGACATAAATTTTGACTTGGAGTTATTTAGACATTCATTGGTTCGGAATTCATAAGCAAATGTTTTAGAATTAAAACAGTCTCTAACTACAAATATCTTGGAATAACTATTGACAGCAAGCTTAACTGGAATGTCCATACCTTGGCTATAAAAAAGTATCTAAGAAACGTTTGCAGTAAAAATTTCTTAGAGACAGTATATTATAGTTTAGTTCAATCAAAATTGTAATATGGAATCGTTTGCTGGGGCATATCTTAAGAACTATATGGAAGAAAAGAAATTAGAACATAGTTTTAAGTTATTTGTCAGCTCGAGTATTCTTCCTCTTAAACATCTTTACTTTTATAAAGTCATAAACATTTTCTTCTGTAGGTGCGGTTACCTTGGACTCTCAGTACACCAGTTTATTGTTTACGTAGTAACAAATGCATTTGGCTGAAATTCCTCCCATAACACTCAAATTTCTTAACTTTTTCACTTCAGTAGCTTGAATACAATACCTAACATAGATTCAAAAAAGAAATTACAAAACGGTTTTTCAACTACGACTTTGCTGAAGTTGACAAAATTATCAAAATTTTAAATTAATCTGTCACCAATTTGTTTAAATAATAAAAATACTTCTGATTCTCAACTTAATCCACAACCCCTTTGTTATTATATTTGTTTATGTTTCTATTTTTTTTATGTTAAATATGTACATTTTTTGACACTATCGAAACTTTAACCTCTCCGCAAGTACCGAAAATTCTTGTTTAAGAAGATCACCCAATTTGTTTGTTAAAACATTATATTCTGTTTCAGCGACTTTATCGTGTAAAAAATGAACAGAAGCCCTGTTATTTGTTCTCTTTTTTTTTCATCAACTTTATTACTATTTCATTATTTATCATGATGTAATCTGGAGTCATTTACTCCATGATGAAACTTTGGGAGTTCCCCGAACGTGGCCATTTGGTCATCGAATGCTTATTCTAACCTTTCAGTATCACAGGTGCACTTTACACAAATTCACTGAGTGTAATGACTTTCTCTTCAAAGTGTGTCGGGAAATCCTAGTCGTCAATTATTGTGATGTTGAAACACAAAATTACTGTAAGAATTAGAACTCAATTTTATTTACTTTTGTGAAAGATGATCTACAATAACAGGATATTGATTTACAATATAAGGATATATTAGCAGAGCAATAGAGATGTGGCGTTGGCTGTACAGTTTGTTGTTCATGATTTTGGATAAATGAATATGTAAATGTAAAACGTACATAAATATTATTTGTTAAATTAATGTTTAAGGGAAAATGTATATTAATATTTATTAAGCAAAAATAGCACATTTGTATAATTGTATAATATTTATTTGTTTCTTTATTCCCCAGCCTTAATACTATATTCCGCAATTTTCATGAGATTCGCTTTAAAAGTTCAGCCAAGAAATATGCTACTCTTTGCATGCCATGCTACAAATTTTGGTGCTCAGAATGTGCAAGCTGTACGGTGGATCAAGTCTTCAATTACTGAAAATAAAAGTTAAACGAAGTGAGAACAACCCAATGCACCAGTTCATTAAATATATTAATGTTGAAATCATAAATAAAAAATTAATATAAAGAAAATGATTAAAATACTTCATTTTCGCAAAATATATTCTAAGACTTTTTAAACAGGTCTTTGGTTGAAGTGAGTTAACTATTCTGCTTGAGGACTCGTTTAACTTTATTTTTGATATGATAAATCTACGCAATGTTTTTAAAAGAAATCTTTAAAGTTTACATATTTGAATATTGAAATTATTATGAGTAAATTTTGATTCATATCAATGCGGTTAATGTAAAATGAATGAAATGTTGGAAATAAGATCCTTAAAACTCATGAAAAACATTTCAAAAACCCGGTTTTTGAATTCAACTTACCCACACGATCTTCTTTCTTTTAAAGGTTCAATTTATCAAACATTAAATTTTAGGTATAAAAAAATGCATGAAACTTATGTAAGCACTTAGGGTCTAGCACGGAATATCAAATTTAAATATCTTCTAAATAAAAGTCTAGAATGCAAATATCTCGAAAACAGATGGCAACTTTGGAAGAATATCAAGTGACATCATAATTGTGGAGCTCCATTTTAAAAGTGTTTTATCTCAAAAATAAAAGAATATAGAAACGTAAATAGATATAAAAAATCTTCAATATCGCTTTATATAAGTAAATAACATAAAAATTAACACAAAAATAGTTTATATTGAAGTGTAAATGAGTGCAAAAAGATTGCATATGATCATCAACAAAAACAGCAAAAAACAACAACAACAATCATAACAACTATGGCAGTGGGACAATGTCAATAGGAGACTTGAAGATATTTATGGGAAATCTTGTGGATGAAAAAAAAAAATGCAAATTTGGTAACAAAAGAAGACATCACAGGTATTCATGAACAAATCCAACAACTCAAAAAGAGGAGATGCAAGATCAATGCAAATGCCTCAAGAGAGAAGTGGATTCCCTCTCTAAAAAAATATCATCGTTCGCCTTGCCAAACGCCAAACATTGATCATCGCCAAGAAGTTAAAAAGCTGTTTACTGCACTTGTACCAGATGAACAGGTTTCTATCAACTCAATACTAGTGTTAGCATCAAATTACCAAACTTGCAATTTTTTGGTGGAAACTAATTTAAAAGACTATGTTGATGAAATGCTTCATAACTCAAGCAAACTCAAAGGCACTGGTATGCTGATTCACAGAGATTACCCATATGAAAAAAGGAAAGTGCAACAATCTCTACTGCGAATGAGAAAGACAATAAAATATTGTAAGCCGAATGAGGAAATCCAAATCAGAGGTGAAACACTGGTGGTTGCAGGGAGAAATAAATCAAACCGCTGCCTAAGAACAGCAAACTCATACCATGGCTTGACGGGTAGAAGGTCAAATGGAAAAAGCGAATATCACATACAATCGAAAACATCCTATCGTTTTGCCACGAGATCATCATGTTTGCAACTCAATTGTAGAGAAAATACACAAAGAAACATTGCATGGAGGCACCTCATTAGTGCTCAACACTCTTCGCAATAATTTTTGGATTCTTGATGGAATTTATGGGTTACAACACAACAAATTCATAAATGCATTATATGTGCATAACACCGAGCAGCAACAATTCAACAGTTAATGGGAACGTTGCCTACACCTAGAGTTAATCTTACAGAGTCTTCTTACATTACAACTAGAAATGTCAACGATCAGAAAAGCAAAATATTACAAGGGATATTTTTGCATATTTGTATGTATGGCAACCAAGGCTATACATATAGAGATGGTGTCAGATTTGACCGCATTGGCTTTCATAGCAGCTTTGAAAAGGTGTGTGTCTCCACGAGTATTATGTTCGGATATCTACCCAGATTGCGGAGCGAATTTTAAAGGAGGAAAAACAATACTAGATCGTTGCATAGATCAAGCCATTAAGGAAGCCACACCAAATATCGTCGATTATCTGTCCAACTTAAACATAAACTAGTCACGACGGCACATTCGAAGAACTCACGGCATTACTTGCTCAAATTGAAGCATAATTCAAGACCTTTATGTACACTACAAAATGACATTGACGATCTTTCGGTTCTCATTCCAGGTTCATATCCTCATCGGTCAAACTATAAATGCAATCCCTGAGCCCATTCTCTTAGCATCAACTGGACACCTAACCAAAGATGGAAACATGTGCAGCAAATGCACCAACATTTTTGGAAGAAGTGGTCAACTTCTTATCCATCCTGGAAAAGATGGATTAGCACGAGTAGTAACGGTCCTAGCAAGGTTTAACCAATAAAATATGCCCATTACCGATCGAAAACAATGAAACTACCATAAAAACGTGTAATTGACCTGTTCAGTAGAACTCCGTCCATGTGCTGTCAGTAGCAGAATTGTATATGTTTAATGTATATGTCAGCATAACTCATAAGTAATAGCATTTTTCAGAAACATTTTACGCACAATTGCTAATTGGACCGTGGGAGGACTACCTCAACATTTTGGAGGAAGTCAGGTTTTCCCCACCTCAACTACCGTCACCGACACCACTACAAAGGTTAATTGAGAAATTGAGGGAGAAGACCTCTGCATCTTCAAAAATACGATTTAAAAGATTGACTTTCAACGAATTCAACACAGCAAACGAAAGAAGTTTACTATTAATTTGCCAGACAGATACCAGGTCCGGGTAAACGTAAACAGAGCGGGAAAGGTCGTTTTCCACAACCACCATCGCAAGGGACTGGAAAAGATAAACAAACGAATTGTTGAACGTGTCCGTCCAAGGTGGGTAGAATGTTGAATCAACGAAATTAAAATAGAATTTTAAAAAACAAAAATGTATATAATTGTATGTAATTTTAAAACAATTATCTTGCACCGTGTATGTAAAACAATGAATTATGTGAATAAAAGAATGAATTATAAACTTATACATAGTATGTTTACATTTCAAAAATGATTCTTAACAATACTTAAGCTAAACAATAGAATTATAAATAAAACAATACAAAATCCAGCCTATCTGTAAGAAAAAGAAAATGGGATCGGTTAAAAACAACAACAATGTATGTGTGTATACATACTTACTAGTGAATCGAATGTTATCGAAACACCCTCTGAGCAGGCACTCAATTTGCATGGTAGGAACATTCAGATGAAAAAAACCAGAAAGAAAAATAGAAAAAGGAGAAGTTAAGCAAAAACATTACAAAAGCAAAAAAAAATTAATTTGTGTTCAAAAATGTAACACTCTATACTCAAATTAAAACAATAACAAACCAAACTGCGAAGACAACAGTGTCCACAGGAGCCCCAGTAGAACGCGTTTATTTTATTCCACTTTGGTTAACCACAGAACAAAAAATTATAAAGGAAAATGTAGTTAATCATTAAATATTAACTATATAATACTTGAATTAACTAAAATACTGCACGAATATATGTTTTAACATTAATTAAGCACATAACGATTAATTAGTAATATTTTGGGTGAAGAAAAAGTTGCACAGCATGCAGTGTTCACAGGTTGCTCTATATATTTTACACAAAGAACACGAACATTTAGTTACATTAGGAAAAGTTAATTATTTATTAAGTTTTAAACAAATTATTAACTTTATAGCAAAAACACAAGAAATACATTAAAATGAAAGTATTTAAATCTGCACAAAAATTTGCAAATGGCGACGAAATGGTATTGCCTGAAATTTATTTTTTCTATGTTTATTCACCACGATAGGTACACACAAATTTTTAAACTATAATAAAAAAACATATAAATCGTTATTAAATATTGAGAAAATGTAGTATTTAGACGACTAAATAATAATTCTTAGTGCTTTCAGCAAGAATAAGCTTGTTTCTAATATTAATGAAAAATTTATTATCATTTCATGTGGTGAATTCAGTCAAAAATCTAAAAAGGGAATAAAAGGCCGGGAAATTTTACAATCGCTCTCTTTGAGTTTTCAACACGCCCCAAGTGACCATCCATACAACATCGCAGTTTTCACCAAGCAACATGTTGAATATTTATACACCAAATAATAGAAAGGTAAAATCGGTGGAACTTGTTTGAGGATTTACGTCTCACACATATGGTTTGACAATTGCTAAAAAATTATTTGCTATATGTACTAAGTGTAGTATAAGTTTTTTCAAGTTTATGTATATAGATAATAAGATATATCAGAAGTTTAATAAAATTTTAAATTATTAATGAAAGTATGCCCCGGTTTTTGAGTTTTTATTTTAAAAAATATTTTGCAGAGAGGAATAAAACCGTTTTAAATCATATGACTTTGAAAAATATACACTACTTTTTCCATCATTTTTTAACTATGTAAACAGCTTTGATTATTTCTTTCTTTGTGAAACACATCTAATCCTGAACAATTCTGCTGAGTTTGAAAAGTTTTTCATAGGATTTAAATTATTTTGGATCCCAGCAACATGACAACATACTCGTGGGTGGGCAATTGGTGGATATCTTTTTGGGTATAAGTGAGTCTATACTAATCGTAGTTTTATAACCAACCAGCCTTAAAAATAAATATTTTGGATGATTTGTATTACATCTTTCCAATATATTTGAATTGTAATAATTGGGAGCAGGATTTTTCGAGTTTAAGTAATTTATTAAATAATTTTAATCACTATCACAGTAACATAATGTTAATAAGAAATTTTAATGCGCGAATGGGAGATGAACAGATACAAAGTGAAAGAATGTTCTCCAATAAGCAATTTAAACTGACAAGACATTCAAAAGACAAAGTTACTAACCGAAACGGAAACAAGCTGTTGGAGCTCTTCCAAAATTTTGACATTTATATACTCTATGGTTCAATTAACAGGTACATTTTAGGGGAGCTGAACTTTGTCGGAGGCCCAGGTGCGTATGTGGCGGACTATTGTGGCATGGTTCGAAAGTGTTTTAAATTTCAATGTGGGTACATTAACTTTTTCAGACCATATGCCCATAACAGTCACAATGACAAAACAAAAAGTAAGATCAGAAAACGATATTGGTCTTTTGCCTACGCTCCTTTGGAAAGAACAGGAGAAGGAAAATTATCATGCGAGATTAGGTGAGCTTACTCTGCAAACTGATTTGAGTCAAGAAAGTATTTGTCAGCAAGTTGAAATCTTTATCGATTCTATTAAAAATCCAGCGCCACTAACGGAAAGAAGGTTCGAGGAAAGAAAAAATGGTTCGATACAGATTGTGAGAAAGCTAAAGCAAAGTCCTTCAAACTCTTGAAGCTAGCAAAGGTGCGAAACTCGTATTTTAAAGAACTTTGTAAAATAAAAAAAAGAATGAGTAATTTTCGGGAATTGCAAAGAATTTAAATAGTGTAAGGGATACGGCTCAGTTCTGGAAAGTTGTAAGAGAACTGAATGGAAATAAATTTAAGATAAGAAAAACTTTGGGTGATTATTTTAAGAATCTTTTAAATCCGATATTTATCTCAGAACCAATACATTTTGCTGAAAACTTAGTGATATCAACTTAGATGAGATGCGGATCGTCTTAAACAAAGCCAGGGACAATAAAGCGCCAGGAGATGACAGGCAGACACAGTTCCCTATGAATTCTTCAAAAACGCTCCCAATATTTTTTTCAGAAAATCTAGCTAAGACATATTCGCAAATACTACGTACAGCTGAAGTGCCAGCAAGTTTTAAAAAATCTATAATCTTCCCAATACACAAAAAAGGTGACGTAAATAATGTGAAAAATTATAGAGGCATTTCTTTCATGAATGTTATAGCCAAAATATTTACAGGAATCATCTTAAATAGTCTGGAAGTTTGGGTGAAAGAAAACAGACTTATTGTTGATGAAAGTCGAGGAGACAATTATTTTGAGCAAAGGTTTTTTATAACGTAAGCTTTATTAAAATGAAAATGATTATTATTATATAATGTTGAAAAAGATAAAAAATTACCTAAAAATTAAAAAATCTTTTTCTTCTCGACATGAATTTCATAACAATATTGAAAAATTTGAAGTAAGCAAACATAAGTAAAACTAAAGAAAAACTTGAATTCAATACTTAAGCTAAGGTATAAGCTGGCTGAGTGTTTTCATTTTATATGTCATTAGCAATACCACTAACAAGACTACTTAATGAATTTCAAGCTGGTTTTCGTGCAGGCTACTCAACGATTGATCACCATTTTGCTATATGAAGCATAGTCGACTACTACCTTCAAAACGGGAAAAAATTGTATGCTTTATTTATCGATTTTAAGGCAGCTTTTGACAGTATTGATCGTGGAGCACTGTTTTATAAATTGAATGTTCTAGGAATATCGTCTTAAAGTTTACATGTTCTTAAAAAAATATATGAGAACACTTTGTCTGCGGAATGGGATGGGGAAAAAATATCAGAATGGTCTAGAACTATAAGCGGAGTGCCTCAAGGTTGCTTGTTATTACCCTTGCTGTTGGCACTATTCATTAATGATATAATCGATGCCTTGAAAACGGTATTCGAGTTGTAGGATTCGCTATAAAATGCTATAAAACTATAAAATTAAAATTAAAAATAAAAAGAAAGGCGCGACCAGATTACATCTAAAAATGAGTACAGAAACTCTTTTGCAAATGTAGTTGTAACCACTACAATAACTAATTTTCGAAAAAACACACAACAAAAATGCCATAAGTGAAAATAGTCAAATCAATTCCTTGTGTAAAACTGCCTGCGCAAGAAGAAATGACTAGTCGTTCATAATTTCAAAGGCGGTCCGACTTGATTTTCATAAATTGTGAAAAAAATATTCGATATAATATCAGAGTATATCTAATACTGAGTAGGGAAGCTCAGAAAAATTCACACATATTTTCACACAGATATGAGAAATAGAAACCACTAAGAAACTAGTAGGAAGGAAAGGGTTTTTATTTTATCGAATATTTTTTCACAATGACAATCTAGTCGGACCGCCTTTGAAAATCTTTTAGAAAAAAGGGAAAGAGCAAGTAATGTACGTGTAGTCATTTCTTCTTGCACAGGCAGTTTTCCATTAGAAATTGATTTTTTTTTTTTTTAAAGTAACAAACAAAAAATATATTCAAGTCGGACCGCCTTTAAAAATCTATTAGGGAAAAAGGGAAAGAAACAACTGATGAACGTGTAGTCATTTCTTCTTGCGCAAGCAGTTTAACATAAGGAATTGATTTGACTATTTTCACTTAAGGCATTTTTGTTGTTTGTTTTTTCGAAAATTAGTTATTGTAGAAGTGCCAACTACATTTACAAAAGAGTTTCCCTACTCATTATTAGATATACTCTGGATATTATATATTTTTGTCTGTCAAAAAACCTTATTTTGTTTCCCTTTCCTTCCTACAAGTTTCTCATTGGCATCTAATTCTCATATCTGTGTGAATATATGTGTGAATCAACAGGTGAATTTTTTCTGAGTTTCCCTACCTCTTGAAAAGCTTAGACCTAAGTGGCTTACTCTCATCAACAATTCTCTAGGTGCGTGTGAAGAATTTGAGAGGTTCTACAATTTTAACGTTTATTCCGAATAGCAAAGTTGAGAGGCACTTATTCATGACAGATGATACTCTTGGAAGTATTGTCAGTTCTTCGCAAGAGGCAGTGCCAGTGAAAAATGAAATAAAAACTATGGGCACGAGTAGGGCTCGAACTCACGACGTAGTGCTTAGCAGCCAACGCACCTAACCTCTAAGCTACGGACACTTAAACAAATTAAGCAGTTATTTCAAATTGTGGAATTTGGTGATAAATACTGTAAAGTCCAAGGTTATGATTTTCAGATCAGGAAGAGGTAGGCATTGTAGAAATGGGTATGATACTCACAGCCAACCTTAACCCAAAAAAACACTGCCAGGTAAAGCTTAAATCATCAAGGGCTGCAGTAAACGTGGAAAAGTCTGTTTATGAACAAGCTGCTCTGAGATCGATAATGACGTATGACTGTCAAGTATGGGGAGATCAGCAGTATGACGAGGTGGAAAAGTTGCAACGGTTTTTTCTAAAAAAAAAACAAAAAAAATTGCTTTACCACAGTCAACTCCAAATTACATGCTTCTTCTTGAAACTGGCCTTTCACCTACATAAGTATCTTTCACTTTGAGAATGCATTTTGAATACATTGCAAAAGCACTAGCCTATGATGATAATCGAATTTCGAAAATACTAGCAAAACACAGCATATACAAAAATTAGCTGGTTTAAGAAATGGGAGGACGTATTCCGGCTGTGTGGGGCTACATTGCACTCTATAGATATCCTGAATGCATCTCTAAGGGAAGCATTAGCAAGCATCCTGGAATCAATGGATGCACGGATAAGAGTAGATCTAGTTGAAAATCATAAATTTCATATTTTATTTGTTCTATTGCACGTTGTACTTGTATGCCAAAGTTCATGATTCTACTGTTCTCCAAACTGCTCCATATAATTTAAACTAATAATGTAAATTTAAAAATGTTTCCTTTGTATGTACCACATGATCTATCACTGTGCCAAATTTCAAATTTCTAGGGCAACGGGAAGTGCTTCATAATTTTGATATGTCAGTGATTGAATCGGTGAATCAGTCAGTCAGTTACAGTGTTCGTGATTTTTGGAACATTGTATCTTAGAAACTACTTAAGCTAAATACCTGTAATTTACTGATGAGCTTTTTCTTGACTAGCGTCACAAATATTGTGAGTTTGAAACTTTTGGCTTCTTTGGTATAGAAGTTTGAGGGGTGTGGAAAATGCCCTGAGTTGTTTAAGGGTGTAGTGCCAAAGTTGCTAGAGAACTTGGCTGGGCACTACCGTGCCCCTTGATAACATATAAATGATACTTGCATCATTAAAAAGAAAACCAAAGCCTGTAATAAATGAAAAAAAAGGAAAACTTTAAAATAGTTTTGGTTAAGCGTGTGCTTAGTTTTATTATCCATTAAACATACAAATTAGAACATGTTATTTCTATGAATGAATCTAATTTGTAGGCATTCAAACTTATTTCATTTGTTTTTAACCGCATAATGTGCTCATTTTTAATAAGTTCACCAAATACTTTATTACTCAAATATTTTTTGTAAAATGATAAAAGAAGAAACAAAATTGTGGTGTTGTCACTGGCAACATTGCTTGCGAACGTCTGAAGTAACGGTAGGCTTCACATCAATGGGCTCCACATTACTCGGCCGAATAACATCTCCTTCGGGAGGATCTCGAATTTGTTTTTGAGAAACAATACGATAAATCTCTGTTTTTGGAATTCAAAAAATTATACAATGTTTATCGAACGCTTTTTAAAGTTTATCCTTATAATGTACCTGTGAGGATATTCTGGAATGCTGTTTCGACATTGGTAGAATCTAGAGCTGATGTCTCAATGAAACTTAATCCATTTCTTTCAGCAAATGATTTGGCTTCGTCTGTAGGAACAGTTCTTAAGTGCCTTAAGTCAGATTTGTTACCAACGAGCATTATAACAATGTTCTGATCGGCATGATCCCTCAGTTCTCGCAACCATCGTTCAACATTCTCATAAGTCAAATGCTTGGCAATATCATAAACAAGAAGTGCACCAACTGCTCCTCTATAATAGGCTGAAGTTATAGCACGATACCTCTCTTGTCCAGCAGTATCCCAAATCTGCGCTTTTATTGTTTTCCCGTCAACCTTGTGGTAAAAAAAATCAAGAATAAACGTGTAAGAAAAAATATTCAATGCAAAATTCATTACCTCAATACTCCTGGTAGCAAACTCTACCCCGATGGTTGATTTAGATTCTAAATTAAATTCGTTTCTTGTAAACCTGGACAGTAAATTACTTTTTCCAACACCGGAGTCTCCTATCAAAACAACTGTAAAAAAATGGATAAAGGAAGCGTAAACGTTAATTGATTAATTTATATGTTTTAGGAGAATATTCGATTTCAAATATTCGTTAAACATTTCAAGAACATACAGTTGAATGGCAAATAAATGTTGTGGTGAGACCTCAAAGAACCCAATGGAGACATGCTCAGTTTTGATACAATTAGCAATTTTTGTTTTTGGCATTGTTATTTACCCACAGTAGTGTAAGTGGCTTAGTGGTTAGGTGCTTTGGCTGGCTGCTAAGCAGAACGTTGTTGGTTCGGATCCTACTCGTGCCCATAAAAGTTTTTATTTCATCTGTCATGGGCACAGCCTCCTGAGAAGAACTAACAAAACTTCCAAGTGTATCAATCTGTCATGAAAAAAGTGCTTCTCAACTTTGCCGTTCGGAATCGGCGTTAAATTGTAGGTCCTCTCAATTCTTCACACGCACTCAGATAATTTTCGATGAGAGTAAGTCACTTAGGCTTGGCTTTTCAAGAGCTGTCGCGCCCCTCTAGAGGGAAGCTGGGACGCAGGGTCAATCATTCCGAGAATACAATGTAGACTTGTGGGTAAGAAGTACTTCCCTCGTTTTTCCAGACAGCAACGGAAGAATTCCCTAGATGTCAATGACGGCGTCTACAGTTCCAGTAAGGTTGAACTTCTCAGTGAACACCTTATACAGGCTACTTCGACTTGCGAAGCAACAAACCTCCGATATGGACGGATTAACTGATGACGAACCATATAACCGAAATAAGGACGACATTCGGATCTGCGCGTGGTCACTTAAAAAACCACGTGCAGCTGAACAATAAGCGTTATAAAGCGGATATAACCGCCATCCCTGAAATGCGATGGGATTTGCCGGGCAAAAGGAGGATGAAAAACTGCGAAATCCGCTACGGCGACTGCTACAGGGAACAACGACAGATCGGTTTGCGGCTTCGTCTCTGGAGGCAGGTAGGCGGATCTAATTGAAGTAGGCCTTCGTATTCTCTCGAACAAATAGCGGGATTCATGCGTTAGTAAGATGTCAGAAAAAAAGAGCAGAGTACGAAGCTCCAGGAAACTGTTAAATGTCATGTTGAAAAGCTTAACTAAAAACGCTGAAACATGCTAATAACTTCGTTACCATAGATATAACGAACTGCGCTGTTGAAAGCTACATTTAATTTACGCTTGCTTTCAAAACTGCATAAGAACTGGTACTGGTACAAGAATTGGTACTATTAATGTTTTCACCAGCATAATCCGAGTTTTGATAGGGGTAAAAGATTGAGAGGCTTTAAGGGAATGTAAAGCACCATACGTTTTTGCTATGCCTGAATTTATATGATTATCCCACGTCAAGCAGCGATTAAAAAGAATACCCAGATTTCTAGCTGTCTCAGAGTATATAATTGGGGTATTGATATATTTTATTAGATTTTCTTATTTGACAGTTTTTTTTTTTTCTTTTTATTAGTAAAGGTGCTGAAGAGATTTTCTTTGCCAGTATCTTCTCCCAAAATCTGCAGTTGCTCCGAGAGCTCAGTAGATGCTTTTTGCAGCCGAATAATCTCGTCCTTCATTGCACAAAAACCACGCTCCACCCAACAAGAACCTAAGGCTGCAGTCGGATCACAACAACAAAACCAAAGGGAACATTCGGTTTTATTCGTGGACACAACACCTGCCTCAACTTGTCACCGACAGCCGCACACTGCCGGGTTCCAGAATCTACAACATGAGGGTGAAGTGGAATATCCTCGAGGGCAACAAGAATATTGGTTGTTAACTCCGCAGTAACACAAAATACACCTTGAATCGGAAAGCCCAGTGAACGATCAATTACTTGACCGTCAACCTTAATTCGCTAAATGTATAATGTTCCCTTGTTAATTGATGCTCTACTATCAAAAGGAAGCGAAAAGGAACCGAATGTCCTCTGTATTATTACTAGGATTAAGTTTTTCTTAGTCTTTTATTAAGATTTTAAAGACACCGACAAGTAGATTCCAAACTTAGGAAAAATAATTTAAAAGCAAAACAAACGATTTATCCCCTGAGGATCTTGAATGTACAAGAATCCGTTTATTGCCTTTGTAGCTAGGTTTTATTCAACTTTTTCTCTTTTTGAGAGAAATTTTATTTTAGTACTGAGGCGTATTCATAATATAAAAAGATGGCAACTTAAGCGCCAGATTTAAATTCAAATGTTTGATTTCTACGAGATACACATAGATTAGCTAATGCCAAATTACAATTGTATTTCTTAGTATAAGATTTAACTAAATTACGATGATGAGTTTTGATGCTCCAACATTCCGCTTCCTTTGAAAAATCTGTCTTTAAAGGCGGAATAGCGGCCAGTTTGCGGAATGTTTGTCTAAATTCCTCAGGCCGTTTTTACGTCGGCTACTCTGACCCGACCATTTTGACCTTCGATGATGTTTGTGACTCTTCCCATGAGCCACTTTTGAGGGGGCAGATGTAGTCATCTTTTCTTGTCCTTCTGGACTATATCCACATCTTGGTACAGCTCATACAGTGCTCGGTTGAACCTTCTTCTCCATTCACCATCGTCGCATACGGGAACGAAAATCCGTCGAAGAATTTTTCTTTCGAAAGTTCCCAGTATCAATTTCCCTTTTTTACTTATCGTCCGGCACTAGGCGCCGTAGAGTAGGACTGGTAAAATCAAAGTTTTGTATAGCAGACACTTTGTCGTTCAAGTGAGGAGTTTTAAACCCGGTTGTTTTGCCAAACCGAAGCAGCAGCGGTTCGCTAGGGTAATTCTTCTTCGGATATCCACAATGATGTCGTTTTTGGGATTGTTTGTTAATAGCATGAACTTTGTTTTGTCCTCTTTCACTTCAAGACCGACGACAATCGATTTGAAGGTCTCAAGCACAGCTCTCTTGAATCGACCGGATGATGTCTATGTCGTCCGGATAGCCTAGAAGCTGGGTGGACTTCTTAAAGATAGTGTTTTCCGTGCTCACACCTGTCTTGCACACTATCTGCTCCAGGACTATGTTGAAAAAGTCACATGACAACGCATCTCCTTGTCTAAACCCTGCACATGATTGGAGTAACACGGATGAGCTGTTACTGTTACCCATTTGCACACTGCACTGCGTATTGTTTCGCGTCATGCGGCACAGATAGATCAGTTTTTTTAGGATCCCGAATTCAGACATCGCCATCATAAGCTCTTAGCGGTGGATGCTATCATACGCAGCTTTACAGTCGATGGAAATATCGTGGGTTTCGACTTGAAAAAAGTGACGCTCTACAAAACCCTAATCATCCTGGTCCTAGTGTATGGTGCAGAGACATGGACCATGGCAACATCCGATAGAAACGGTTTGGGCTGCTTTGAGAGAAAAATTCTTCGGGTGATTTTTGGTCCTGTCTGCATAAATGGAGAATGGAGATGAAGATTCAACCAAAAACTGTACGAGCTGTTCAGCGACATTGACCTAGCCAGAGAAGTTAAGGTCCGGCGACTTAGATGGTCACCATAAATAAGTAAGTTTGGGAAATATTTTAGGAAATTTTTGTTATTTAGCTAAGTTTTTAAAATCGCGCGATTTTTGAACCATAAACTTGAATTCTATTCAAAATCAATGAAATATTGTTTCGGTTTTTGAATATATACCCAGTCGTTGTCGAGCCGCTAGCAGCGAGCGCGTAGCCAGAGTCGTGCATTCTACATCGAGGGGGATGATTTTGAATAGAATTCAATTTTAAGTGAACAAATCGCGCGATTTTTGAAAATTATAATATAACCTCAGGTAGTGTCCGTAGCTTAGTGGTTAGGTGCGTTGGCTGCTAAGCAAAACGTCGTGGGTTCGAATCCTACTCAGGCCCAAAGTTTTTATTTCATCTTTTACGGACACTGCCTCTTGCGAAGAGCTGACAAAATTTCCAAGAGTATCATCTGTCATGAAAAAGTGCTTGTCAACTTTGCCGTTCGGAATCGGCGTAAAATTGTAGGTCCCCCCAATTCTTCACACGCACCTAGAGAATTGTTGAATGAGAGTAAGCCACTTAGGCCTTGGCTCTTCAAGAGCTGTCGCGCCACTCTATTTTTATTTTTTTTTAATATAACCTCAAGAAATAACATTTGGCTTTAGGGGCGAAGCCGCCGCATATACTGTCTGTTTGCTACAATAAGCTGTTTTCTTTAAACAAAAATTCATTTATTTTGAAGAGAATTCAAGTTTATAGTGAAAAAATCGCGCGATTTTTGTTTGCTAAACAAAGCTGATAGTGCAAATTCATGACAGAAATGTAGCAAAAATAAGTCGGGTACAAAAGATCCTACCACCGATCACTGGTTGTAGTTATGTCGTTTTCCATTGGTCTTTTGCTGACGTTTCTTCTTCTACCTCCAATGGAACGGGTTATGATGAAAGTGTCAATCTTCGGACGCTTCTGTTCTCAAAACGGAAGAGTTCTGCTCTTCTCAGAAGCATTCCGTCTGTCAAAGTCACTCCCATGGAACGGTTTCAGAAGGCTTCTGGACTCTTCCGAATGCTTCTGGACTGCCAATGGAAAACGACATTATAGTGATACAGTTTGAAAGTATAGAATGAAGAAAAAAAAAACATATGTTGTTCATTTTCCGAGGTTTTCATTTCGGTGAAAAGCGCAAACTTTAAAACTTGTTAAAAAATATAAATGGTAAGGGAAAAGTTGTTTGAAAGTATTGTTGTTTGATTAGTTTAAATGTGTATTAATTGAATAACACAGTTTGCATATGTGTATTTCAGCAATTTTTGCAATTAAATTAGAATTGCAATTAAATAGAAAATTAAAAACAATTTTTAATCAATTTCCCGGGTTTTCCTCGCGGTGACATTTTAAAGCTGTTCTAGTTTTAGGGGTTTTAAAAAGGAAATCGGCCCTGATTTTTGTTTAAAAAATTTGACCCCAGGTTAAGTCAAATGGCCCTCGCCCGGCGACAAATCTAACAGCTGTCAAAAATGATAAATTTGTATGGCAGTCGCCCATTGGCCGAACTAGTCGCCAAAAAGTTGAACTCTTTTCAGATTAGTCGCGCGATGAGTTTGACGTTTGTTTTTTTTTTTTATCTCGTGTTATTGTTTCCTAATCTTAAAGCAATTTATTTGTTGCTTCAACTCAAGGAATTTTTACTAATATTAATTTTGTGTGTGGATAAAAAAAATACAGGAGTTTTCATGGAATTGATTAGAAGTGACCTATTATGGAATATATCCGATACGCAAATTCATTGCATGTCAATGCACCAAACATGCCCATGCACAAAATGTCTTTTTTTTTAATTTGAATGAATAAAACAGTGAAGAAAAAAATGTTTAATAATAGGTCCGTTCGTGTACTTTTTGGGCAGTTTGTGTAAAAACTGTCAAAATTCGAGGAGTGGGGATAAATTTCTCAGAAAAAAAAAAGAATGTGCACAAAAGTAAACGAACGCATTGAACACAAAATTCTCCCACTTTTTAAACGTCAATTTTTTTTTTGAGCAAGTGCTCAAAACATGAACACGATGAAATGTCAAAACTAATAGAAAAAAATGTTTGACATAACTTACACAACTGCCACAAGAAATTTTTGTGGCTAAAATCGGCAGATAGGGGAAATATTTTTCTCCTCCAACAGTGACAGATTTTACGATAAGTGGCAGTAAACGAACGAAAAAGTGGGAGAATATGGCAGTTTTAGGGAGTACGCGAAGGGACCTAGTGTTTTGTTTTGTTTTCATGGGCACATTTGATAGCTCGTCGCGCGTTCACAAATCTCTTCAGCGATTTGGAAGGCGAATTTTTGACAGCTGTCAGATTAGTCGCCGGGCGACTGGCGACTGCATTCTGTTCAGCTCTTCAAACTTTTGTTTACAATAGAATAAAAGATTTGGCATTATACATTATAGCCGCTTTAATGCTGATGTTGTTGTTCGAAATAGAAGAAACTGTTGTAATCGCACATCAAAAGCCTTAATAAAATTTGAATCATTCTTTCAAAAGTGGGGAGCAAGCTGGTTGATATTGACATATGTATAACATTATAAAGCGAAACAACTATTTTACTATTTGAAACTTGTAAGTGTAAGGTGAAGTAAGCCGGCTGATTCCTTTTGCTTGATGTTAAACTGCTTTCCAGTTGGTGTTGGAATAAAGGTTCACAGAAACGAAAAAATATATTGTGAACAATCACTATTTTATGACTTTTTCATGCAGACAAAAATGACAAAAAACTGATTGACACGTGTGATTTTTTACATAATATGTAGTCATTTATCTCTTATCACCTTATCCGATTCAACCCTAGAATCACAAAATGAAGATTCTCGTCAGTCTTTTCATTTCGTTTTTCATAGAAACAAAATAGTTGTTCTTGTCTCTATCAATACAGACATCATTCTACGCTATGCTTTTAACTACCTTACCGTGTCCGAAAAGATGCTTTCATGATAAAATTTCAATAATAGGCACTTTTAACTGTGTACAGGGGCGTCTTTAAATTTGAGTCATTACTTGGTAGGATTTTTATTTTCTTTTTCTTCAAGGTTTAGTGTGGCGCACTCACATAGAAAACTTGCTTTTTGCAGTTGAATATTTTAAGACTTGAAAAAAACACGTAACGTAACAAGTTAAGCATTTATCAATTACCTTTAAATAAATAATCATACTCGTCTTCCCGGGATCCCATTTTCGTGAGTACTTTAGTTTACTTCGTCCTTTTACGACGGATATATTTTCTATATCTTTAAAAAAAAAAGCAAATATATGACAACGCAACTTAATTGATTTTCTTTTTTAACATATAGCAACCAACTTTTTCGGATTGATTGGCTTTGTTTCCTTTCTAATTGAATAATATTAAATTACAACTCAAGTGTTTTTAAAGAATACTCATATACTTTATACTTTTAACAAAAAGAAATATGTAAATGAGACCACATATCAGATAACGGCCAACAAGAGATCGGAAGCTAACCTACGTTTCACCCATCAGATACCTCAAATTTTATGATTCCATTTATTTGTGTATGTGAGAAAATTAAGGAAAACCCTTTGTATAAATATTTGGGGAGTATTTAAGATGGCAAACGATGGAGGTGCCATCTTGAGACCTATGACAGAAGCAGTTTTTTTTAACGTAAATTTGTATTGCAGCTTCCTGCTTGGTTTGACAGGGCTTCGCAAGATGGTAAACGATGGTGGCGCTGTCTTGAGATTTTTCACAAAAGCAGTTTTTTTTCATATGTTTGTATTGTAGTTGCCTGCGTGGTTTGACCATTGTATTTCTATTTAGTAGTACCTGCGACCTGGCAATCGATTGTGGCGCCATCTTGAGACCTGGCACAGTGCTGTTTTTTTACATAAGTTTAGTATAGGGATTTTTTTTGGGGTTTGATGTAGCACAAAATATCGAAAACACCATTATTGATAACACTAGCTGTTTCAATTAGGCGTTTTTCTTTTTTACATCTGAACAGAGCCTGAACTGCCAAACTAAAAATTGTGTTTCTTTTTTAGTTCAGTGTGTTCAGAGCATCAAAGTTGTGTTACTTTTTTCGTTCAGAGCACTGATTCTGAGTGTTCAGAGTTCGACCGACGCGCTCGGAAAAAAGAGACCGAGCATTGTGAGCAAAATGCCTGAACAAACAAATGTCAAGCATATGAGATGTGGTAAAATGAAAAGAAATGTTTAAAATAATTAAAATGGTAAAGGAAACAAGTAGATATGGCAGAAAATATCAATTTTGTGATAATTAATAGTCTATTATATCATTTATTAATACAATTATACAAATAAACAAAATCCTGAACAATAAGTGCTCAATTGTATTTCAAAATTACATCAGAACGTTCAGAAAATGTTCAGAGCTAACTTTGCTCAGAGTCTGTTCAGCAAGCTCTGAAGACTCTGAGCTCAGAGCTCCGAACTAAAAAAGAAAAACACCTATTGAAGCATTTTTCTAAGTAGTGTAAGTTACACAAACACAAACACATTACAACAGGGCTGGTCTGCACACTGATCTCTATAATACACTGGATAGCGTATCCATACAGAAAAAGTGACTCCATTTGAAGATTGTTATAAAGTCGAAAAGGGAAAAATTCGTATAACAGTATAACAAAAGTAAACGACAAAGAATCCCTTATCTCTATATTACTGATCTCTGTATCGGTGCAAAAAACAGAGTAGTTTGTTTTCAATTATAGGCGTTTTTCTTTTTCTAGTTCTGAGCATTGTATATAGAGAATTAATATTAAGGTTTTATTTTTTTTTAATTTTATAATTGTATTAATAAATGATATAATCGACTTTTATTAATTACAAAACTGATATTCTCTTCCATAACAACTTGTTTCCTTCACCGTTTAAATTATTCGAAACATTTCTTTTCATTGTTCAGACTCTGTTCAGATGTAAAAAAGAAAAACGCCTTAGTTTTTGCCTTTTTTTTTGTTGGTTAGACGTCAAAAAGCCGAAAAGGGACATTGACTGTCATCTTCAAATGGAGTCAAAAAAACTGTTATACTTTATAGGTAATACACTATCCAGTGTAATATAGAGATCAGTGGTCTGCAGTTGAATAGTTTATCTCAGGGGCGCCAAGCGAAATTTGATTAAATCAAGATCTCATCGATTTTGCTTCAACTTTTTTTTCAATCTCAATTCTTTTTTAGGAAGCATGGTTTTTTAACACTAAAGATGCACTGCACGGTTATTAATGTTTAATTTTTTTTCCAGTACATTTTCTTGATTTTTCATCCGTAATTCATCACGTTTATTACGCCTATTGTAATACAACCAACAAATAAAAACGTTTCGTAACACGATGGAAGAACTATTCAAAACAACCGTGCACACTACGGGAACTCAAAGAATTGCAGCGCTTTACCATCACGAACAGAAATAATAATTCCCTGAACTCGACTGACAACACAGTCAAAGTTTGACAGCACATACCCTAAAAATTGTCAGCACATACCCTAAAAATGGACATCATCGGACATTTTTGTTGCTTCACTCACGTACACTGTACATGTAGCCGCTTCCTGTACTTCTTATTCAATGGAGAAAACTTTAAACGTTAGACGTCAAAAAGTCGAAAAGGGACATTGACTGTCGTCTTCAAATGGAGTCAAAAAAACTGTTATACTTTGTAGGTAATAACTATCCAGTGTAATATAGAGATCAGTGGGTATTACCTATAAAATATAACAGTTTTTTTGTCTCCATTTTAAGATGACAGTCAGTGCCCCTTTTTGACTTTTTGACGTCTAAGCTTTGTATATGGATATGTACAGGACGTCAAAGAAGAGGAAGACTGCAACTCTGGTGAAGCACACAGGTGGAAGAGGATCTGAACTAACTTGGCGTGCGAAACTGGAAACAGCTGGCTGGAGACGCTCTTTATATAAAGTCGTGTGCAAATTGCGTTAAACTTACTTACTCACTTGGGGTAACGCTACAGACCGTTGTGGTCTTGGACCTCAATCAACAGTCTCCACCAGCCAGCTCGGTCCCTAGCTAACTGTTTCCAGTTTTGCATTCCAAGTTGATGGAGGTCCTCTTCCACTTGAGTGCACCACCTGAGTCGTGGTCTTCCTCTCCCTACGTCCCTCTGAGTCTCTGGACCTTGACCCTTCTAGCTAGGTCCATGTCGTTGTACAAACCGTATAGTTCGCTGTTATATCATGGAATGCAGTTTCCAGTTTCCTCCCTACTACACGCGGTGTCCCTCAAGGGTCAATATTAGGACCACTTCTTTTTCCAATTTATATAAACAAGCTTCCGAAGCAAATAACAACATCTTCTGTTCATATGTATGCCGACGACGTCCAGTTGTTCAAGAGCTGTCCTCTGGGTCTAATCGAGGATTGTGCTAATTCTATAAATCATGATTTACACAATATATCCTGCTGGTCTGCGAGAAATGGGTTGTTTCTTAATCCGGGAAAATCTAAATGTATTGTGATCACTGATCTCTATATTACACTGGATAGTGTACTACCTACAAAGTATAACAGTTTTTTGGCTCCCTTTTGAAGATGACAGTCAATGTCCCTTTTCGTTTTTTTGACGTCTAACCAACAAAAAAAAAAGCAAAAAATTAAGGCGTTTTTCTTTTTTACATCTGAACAGAGTCTGAACAATGAATAGAAATGTGTCGAATAATATAAATGGTGAAGGAAACAAGTTGTTATGGAAGAGAATATCAGTTTTGTAATTAATAAAAGTCGATTATATCATTTATTAATACAATTATAAAAATGAAAAAAAAAAAACATAATATTAATTCTCTATATACAATGCTCGAACTAAAAAAGAAAAACGCCTATAATTGAAAACAAACTACTCTATTTTTTGCACCGATACAGAGATCAGCAATATAGAGATAAGGGATTCTTTGTCGTTTATTTTTGTTATACTGTTATACGAATTTTTCCCTTTTCGACTTTATAACAATCTTCAAATGGAGTCACTTTTTCTGTATGGATACGCTATCCAGTGTATTATAGAGATCAGTGATTGTGATCAGTAAAAAGCCACTTGACCTAACATATTTTCCCAATATAATCTTGAATGACGCTGTTATAGAATTCGTAGAAACAGTAAAAAATCTTGGGATGACCTTTAATAGGACCTTGAATTGGAATACCCATATAAATCAATCCGTGGGGAAAGCATATGGAATACTTCGGCAACTGCACTACACACAACACTACACGCCTCTTAAAACACGCTTAATGCTAGCCAAGACCTTCGTTATACCATAACTAACTTATGGGTGTGAAGTGTATTCTAATTGCGACGCTCTCAGTAGACATAAAATCAACGTTGCGTTTAACAATACAGCGCGGTATATTTACGGTCTAAGAAGATTTGATCACATTTCTCTTTTCTCTAGAAATATTTTTAATTTCTTCTTTGACAGCTTATTACGATACAAAACCCTAATCTTGCTCTTTACGGATTACGGATGTCCTCATCTAGTAGATCTCAACAACTTATTCTGCCCCGTTTTTCATGTTTGACATCCGAGCGTCAGTTCTTTATCAGCGCTATTCGCTCGTGAAATTCCATACCACGGCACATAAGGAGTCTGCGGAGCATAGTTCAGTTTCGCAGGGAACTAAATAAATACTTTGAACTTCATCCGGGCTAAATCTATCTAAAAATCTTTTCTTTTGAAATCTTTTTAATATTTATAATTTGTTTTTGTGTTATTTAACACTGCAGTTAGGCTGCGTCCGTCAATTCCATTTATATGTTTTTGAACAACGATAGTAACTTAGAGGTGCTTCCACCAATAGCTTTTTCCGTCAATTCCTTTATTTGGCTGGAGTTATAGCTATTTCACGGGTGCCAAGCCGATCATCAGACTCCTTTAATATTTAATATTTATTTTAAAATTTATTAACAAGGGTACTTGAATTTGAAGGTAACAACAAATAATTCATGTCGTGTAATTGTTTTCATTTATTGCAACCATCTTTTTTTTTAATATTTTTGTTTTGTAAACTTAATTAAATTAACTTAACTTATTTTGTTCCATGTTATAAAGCTTAGCACTATTTTATAAGATTTTATTATCTTAATGTGAAAGCAGTGAAATATGAAATATGAAATATCTTCTTCGCCATTCCCCTTCAATGCACGCAGGGCCAAAGATGACCCCAAGAACTTTCCTCTCGAAACAGCCTAAGGAACTTTCATCCGATGTCAAAGTCCATGCTTCTGCACCTTATAGCAGGACTGATGGATGATGAGGGTGTTGTACAATTTTACCTTAGTTGGTAGAGGGATGGCTTTTCCACTCAATTCTTAGCCCAAAGAAACATGATTAGCAAGAGTTATTCTTCGTCTGATCTCGGCGCTGGTGTTATTTCCCGTGTTAATAGCAGAGCCTAGGTAGACAAACTCCTCTACTACATCGAAGTTGTATGCGTCGGTGTTGGGTGTCCTTCCTCGAAGACAGCATATACTTCGTCTTTCCCTCATTTATCGCTAAACCCATTTTTGCTGTTTCTATCTCAATTCTCACAAAGGCGCCATTGACATCACGATATATTCTTCCCATTATATTGTAATATTTGGCTTGGTTCTACAATTAAACCTTATTCAATTTTTCAATAAAACACGATTCAAATCACTTACAAAATTATTTATTCAATACTTTCAAATTTCACTTTTCAAACACAGTATCTTTCTTTATCGCAATTCACAAACAATTGAATTCCTTCACTTCCAAATTTCTATTTACATAAAGTTTGTTCAATAAGAAAAAGTGTAGGTTAGAACAGTACAGAAAAGTGTAGGTCAGAACAGATCAGCACAGAAATGTCAGACAAGTTAGAACAGTCATCGAAACGTCATCTGTGAAAACTAAAATTAGAAAAAAAACTTCCTGCATTGTTTTCTTCGACACATGCTTGAAAATGTAATTTATTTAAGGAATAAATACTTACTATTTTAGAAGCAAAACCAAAGAATCTTTCATTATTGCCTTAAGTGAATTAATTCAATTAACCTCAAAACACAAAACAAAAACAAAGACAAAAAAACTATACTTTGACAGTTGTCATGATTCTGTTCTAGGTTACTCTTCCTCAAAAGCAAGTACAGAAAATCCTGTTCTTTTTTACGCTAACCTACGCTAAACTGTTCTAGAAAAAGTCATTGAACAGCAAACTAGACTGTTCTAGAACACTCTAGCACAGAAAAAGTGTCATTGAACAGGAAAATGTTGTACTTTTCTGTCCAATACAGTCCAGCACAGACTCATTGAACAGACTTATATATGACTAACATCGGTTCGAGAAACTATTAGGTTCTTGTAGGCGCTGAATTTTCTCGATGCTTGACGAAGTTCTCCCCTTAACCACTAGAGTATAGGGGTAACTCTAAAGAGTGTATACAGAATTACTTACAACTTCAAATAAATTTTTTGCTACATAACTATTCAGCTATAGCACAATATTAGAGTGACAGAGATAAATAGTGTATACACATTACAGTATGTACACATATAAGGTATGTTCAGCGACATTGTTCTGCACACTTTGGAACAGTTTGGAACAGAAAAGTACAGCTTTTTGGTGTTCATTGACACATTTGCTGTTCAAAACTGTTCTGATTTGGTGTTCATTGAGTCTGTCTAGAACAGTTTGAAACAGTTTAGGACAGGATTTTCTGTTCCATCTTTTTAGGTAGAACACATTTTGTGTTCTAAACTGTTCCAAACTGTTCTGACATTTCTCATGAAGCTGTGCTGTACTGTGCTGTGCTGTTCTGTACTGTGCTGTGCTGTGCTGTACTGTGCTGTGTTTTTTCTCGCTGAACAAAGCTATAGATAGACAAACAGAGATATATAGTGTGTACACATTACAGTGCATATTACAATACCAATACTATCGGCTTTCATACGCGGCCTTAAAATCGATGAAGAGGTGATGGGTATCGATTTGGAGTTGATATGTCTTTTCCATCATTATTATTATTATTATTATTATAACTTTATTAATCGGTAATAAATAACACAATTAATAATAAATACGGCACTGGCTACCAGGACCTTCTGCCGATACGAGTCAATTATTTATAATGGAAAAGGAAAAGTTGGGGTTAACTTAAATATAGTTATACTTAGTATAAGAATAAAAAGTTAGATTAGGTTTTCCAATTTCCAGGATCTGCCGCAACGTGAAAATTTGGTCGATGATTGACTTTCCTGGCCTGAAGCCACATTGATAAGGACCAATTAGATTGTTGACGTATGGCTTCAGACGTTCACATATTACGGCAGATAGGATCTTGTAGGCGAAGTTAAGTAGACTGATTCCTCTGTAGTTTGCGCAGTTTAGAGGATCTACCTTTTTCGGGATCAGGCAAGCAATGCTGAGGTTCGATTCATCGGACATGCATTCCTCTGACCATATCTTACAGATGATTTGGTACATGCTCCTATCTAGCTCGTCGCCTGCTTCTTTGAACAGCTCGGCCGCTAGACCATCTGCTTCAGCGGCTCTGTTGGATTTCAACTATGATATTGCGGTTTTCACTTTTTCGGGTTCAAGGACTTGTTGGCTATCATCGTGTCCGATGAAAGGCTCCTGTCTGAAGGAGGTGTTTTGTTCGTCGTCACCGTTATACATTCTACAGAAGTGGTCTTTCCAAATACCCAGCATTGACTGCGATTCTACTATGAGAATTGCGTTAAAATGTCTGTTAAATTTGAGCACTTTTGTCATTTAGGTAAGCCTGCTCCACAGCTTGTTTAATTTTAACACATTTCATTCCCAACGAAGTGCAAAATTTAGCCAATCATCAAGTCTTAATACTTTTTAACACTATTCGAACACGGCCTTAATGTATATGTATATTCTTATATTGGTACACATACATTGTTGAAGTCTCCATTGCGGGTGGCACTCCCGCTCTTGTATTTATGATTAAAACTATAACAAAATTTAAATAATTATCGATTATCCCTTTTTTTTAGTAAAATAAAAATAGGAGACATTTTTTTTTTCTTTGCAAAATCACTTTTTTTATAACGTTTAATCAAGTTTTTTTCCTCACGTAAGTGTACAATATGCCAATCAGTTTCCAACCAATTATATATATATAATATATACTGTTTTAGTATAATTCGGAAATGGAATTCATGATAGCTTTCGAACTTTTCTTTTTTTTAATGTTTTCATTTGTCTTATCAGGAGATTATTTTCATCTTCATTACTATTAGATCGATCCCATAGCTTCATCCTTCTTGGTATGTAAAACAAACCAAACAGTGTTAAAACTGCAACGAGAAGAGAAGAAAATAGAGATAAGTAAATATAGCTTGTAACATAAAGAGCTGAACAGAACTCAGTGGCCAATCGACCGGCGACGAAAATGACAGCTGTCAAAAATTCGCTTTTCAAATCGCTGAGAAATCGCGCGATGGCCTATCATATGTGACCCTTTGACAAAACAAAACATTATCAAAAATATTTTTCTTAATGTTTTCAACAATTAAAATTAAAAGATGAATGAAGATGAAGAATGTTTTTGTTTGGTGTATGTATTTTCGTTTCGTTTTTTCTTACTAGTTAAGTGTTTTCTTAACCACACAAAAAATTAGTATCAGTAAAAATTCCTTGATTGAATCAAAATAATAATTACTTTAAAAAACCAGGGAACAACAACACGATGTATAAAAAAAACAAACGTCAAACTCGTCGCGCGCTAAGTTAAAAAAAGTTCATCTTTTGAGCGACTATTCGGGCGACAAACGACGCACTGTGATACTACTGGGCGACTTCCATTCAAATTTCTCATTTTTGACAGCTGTCATTTCAGTCGCCGGGCGCTGGCTCTGCATTCTGTTCAGCTCTTAATTTTTAGGTACTTTCTTTTAAATTTCTTTCTCTTTTGAAAGTAGTTTAGACAAGCCCACCCTTGTCGTCTTTCTATAATATAATAATAAAGAAGAATAATACTTCGTTTTCATAGAACGATAATCAACTCCCATAAAATGGTTTAATTATAAACTTTATAGAAAAAATCTTTTTAGGGTCAGATTTTATTATCTTTTTCAAAAAGATGTTTTAAATATAGCGCCAGTTATAAGGAAAAATGTGATTTAAGATAGTTTGGTTTTCTTTAAAAGGTGTTTTATATTATGTTCCAAATCTTAAGTTGAGAGTAGATATTTTCCTTTCGTGTTCTATTTACGTTGTTAATTCTGTCCATTTAAGATAAGTTGCATGTGCAAAGGGGAAAAAATGAGACTTAAGATGATATAATCACAATTATTTGTTAAGCCTTGAAACCAAAATATTACATTTGTTTTATAAGGATACATTATTTAATTATAAAAAAAAGTAAAAAAAAAGGGCCTTTGTTCAACTAAGGCCGTGTGCGAATTGGAGGAATTGCGTTAAGAATACTGTTTAAATTTAACCACTACTCTCATATTTTAGCCTGCTGCACAGCTAGTGTAGTTGTTACACATTTTATTCAACACGAAGTGTCAACATTTAACAAAACGTCAAGTTTTAACCTATTTTAACGTGATTCACACATGGCATAAGAAAGAGTAAAATCATATTTGTTTTTATTTAGCTTTCAATGCGATATTTTACAGTTTTTTGTAATTTTACGACCTTCTAAGAAACATTAAAATGTTCTCCTGAAAAATCAACTTTAGCTGTTTTTCCTTGTTACCACAGATTTATAAGGGATAAACAAAATAGAAATTCACCTTCTGTTTTTTTTATGTAAAGCCTAGTATACAGTTCTTCAAAAAAAAAAAACTAATGTATTTCTTATGGGAGAGATATTTGCCAAAAAAAATTATTTTTTCATTTCACCACTGTGATCCGAGCTGTGAACCAAATTCGAAGAAAAAAATTATACTCATCTCAATTTTTTTTTTCACACAAAACAACGTGATTCTCATTGTTTTGGCAGAAAAAATTTTAAATATTCGACAGTGAAAGCTAGTTTATTTCTCAGAATTTTTTTAATGAAAAAACTTTTTGTTTCACCACTTATTTTTTTTTTTGTCACAACGACCTGTATTTTAGGCTTAAGGCTTTAAGTTAACTTGATGCGTCATTGCTTAAACTGATGTGTAAATACTAAATCTGAAGTTCTTAACGGAAACTGATAGCGTTTTTTCTGGTCGTCCAAAACTGTTCCTAACGATTCTGAATTCGTTCACTTGGCACAAGTGAAAACGGAATCGTTTTTCTGTTCTATCCAGAACAAGAACTGTCGTAGTTCTTGTTCTGGATAGAACAGAAAAACGATTCCGAATTTGAAGCATAGAGAATATATAATACTTAGATTTCGGGTGTTCGCTCTCTTTTTGCCTATAAGCTGCAATTTGGTCGTTTTGTACTAACCCAGTGAGAATGTGTTAGTTCTCCAATGCTTTTTAAATGAGAGACTGCACTAATACATTCGCACTGAGTTAGATACAATGCTCAGGTTTGAGTCAAGGTGGGTTTCATGGGCTCAGACTCAGATTCCGAAAATAAGATTCCGTTGAGCTCAAAATTTTCAAAAAAAAATGCATGTAATATAAAAAATAAATACATTATATTGTTTCTTTGCACTTTTAACATATAATTGCACTATAATTTACTACAATTTACGAATATTTGTATCAAAAATCTTAAAATATCTTTAAAAAAAAAAAACAAGAGAAAATCGAAATAGTACGCATACAATCGTGCCTTTAATTTTCTATTTGCTGTGGTGAAAGTCTGTCACTTTGGGCCAGTGTTACCGCAAGGAAAAATATTTTCGAGTCCCAGAAGCTTGAAAATCGATCCATTTACAAAAAAAAAACGAGTCCACGATAAACAAATTTTAATTCTTTCAGGAATCTTTTTTTTTATTTATTATTTATTAAAGCCTAGTATACAGTTCTTTGTGAAAAAATTAGGTGGTGAAACAACAAATTTTTCTTCATGAACAAATTTCTGAGAATTAAATTAGCTGTCACTGTCGAATATTTTAATTTGTTATAAATTAAGTAAAAAAACTATATAGTTTTAGTTATAATTTATTGATTTTCAAATGAATTTCACAAAAAAATAAATAAAACTTTTTTCGGATAGGCGACGCGTTTCGGACTCAGTCCATCATCGGGCGCAAACTTGGACTGACCGATGATGGACTGAGTCCGAAACGCGTCGCCTATCCGAAAAAAGTTTTATTTATTTTTTTGTGAAATTCATTTGAAAATCAATAAATTATAACTAAAACTATATAGTTTTTTTACTTAATTTATAACAATTTATAACACAAAAAGGAGACAAAAAACCCCAACAAAATGAATATTTTAAATTTTTTTCTGCCAAAACAATGAAATTCACATTCTTTTGTACGAAAAAAAGTCGAGGTGAGTATAATTTTTTTTATGATTTTGGTTTACAGCTCG
Source organism: Sphaerophoria rueppellii (assembly GCA_920937365.1). Classification (NCBI taxonomy): domain Eukaryota; kingdom Metazoa; phylum Arthropoda; class Insecta; order Diptera; family Syrphidae; genus Sphaerophoria; species Sphaerophoria rueppellii. The sequence continues at coordinate 54,174,188 of CAKKXW010000005.1, forward strand.
GATAACAGTGATGAAAATAAAAATATTTTTTTTCGGCAAAAATCTCTCTCATAAGAAATACATTAGTTTTTGTTTTTTTTTGAAGAACTGTATACTAGGCTTAATTTATTAATTATATATTTAATAATTTTAAAGTAAAGTTTCAAGTAATGTAATGCGGTCAATAAGTTTGTTATGCTTATCATCATTTTCGTCTTTAATTCGCATCACAATAGATTTACTTATATACAGTGCCTTACATAAGTATAACCGCACCCATTTAAAAGAAAACCTACAATAGGAGTTACTCCTTACTATTTTTTTATTGAGTTGCATCACTGATCAAGCAAATTGAGAAGAAAATAAAGAACCATTATTTCCTCTCCTGGTGTTTAAAAATTAAAAACAAATTTTAATGTATTGCAAAAATATAACCGCATTTATAGTTTTTTGTTTTTTTTTTTTTAAGTTCATTTTTAAGAAAAAATTAATATCTAATTTTGTTGCCTCTATTTTCCACCAATCTTAAAATTCTTTTTGGCATACTATTAACTAGATTTTTCAATATGGAGTCGTCTAAGGCGTTCCATTCTGTCACAACTGCCTCTCGAAGCTCAGCAACACTAGCAAATTGCTTGTTATGGGCATACATTTTGCGAGTTAAAATTCCCCAAAGATTTTCGATGGGGTTGCAATCTGGAGAATGTGACGGCCACTCCTTCAAATTAATGTTTTTCGATTCGAACCAATCCAAACTTTGACGACTTACATGAATTGGAGCATTATCTTGCTGGAAGACATGCTCAACTCGGCGAGATCGTCTTAAATAAGGTACCAAATTCTCCTCAAGGACCGAAGTGTAGTCAGAACTGTTCATTCTGGTAGAGGTGAAGGCAAGTGCAACCTTACCACGCTCGCAGAAGGCCGCCCAAACCATACAGCTGCCACCGCCAAAGTTCCTCTTGGAAAAAAACTGTTTCTCATTCCTCAAATCGTGCCAATATCCGCTAAAACCATCAGGTCAATCCAGATTACACTTTTATGCATCACTAAAAATAACCTAATAAAAAACATTCATTCCAGTATGCCATTTGGAATAACGAGATTTTAGTGCAGATTAATAGAAAGTCACTTACGGTTTTCCAATCCCGATTTGTGTTTTGGCGGGCAAATTCCAATCTTTTTTGTTTGCGGGCTGTTAAATTTGGAGCATTTCCCCGAACAATCACTCCACTGCTTTTTAAAGCACGAGAAACAGTTGAAACCGAAACTCCTAAACCCAATTCGTTACGAAATTCCGACAAAGAATTCACCGAATTGGATGCAGCATTGATTAAAAGCCTCTTGCCGAGACGTGTCAGCTTCTGCAGACGCCCGGGTCTTATTTTTGTCCCATTAGATTCTGGATGTTTTAAAAAATTTCGAACGACACGATTCGATCGTAAAATTCGTCTTCCAATAGCCCTTAGACTTAGGCCGCTTGACCGAAAAGCCTAGATTTTGGCAAATTCAATTTCGCTTATATGCGTACCGCGTGGCATTGATGTTTTTTATTTGAAAGCACTTCACTGAATGCAGCTTCGAAGAGATTTGCATTGTGCGGTTATATTTTTGCAATACATCAAAATCTGTTTTTAATTTTTAAACACCAGGAGAGGAAATAACGGTACTTTATTTTCTTCTCAATTTGCTTCATCAGTGATGTAACTCAATAAAAAAATAGTAAGGAGTAACTCCTTTTGTAGGTTTTCTTTTGAATTAATTTTTTTGGGTGCGGTTATACTTATGCAAGGCACTGTATTTGATAAGGTTATCGAGATCCTTTTCAATTCGATCCCAGTTGACATTGGGGTTATTGGGGAATGGGAGGCAGAAGGAGAGGGTTGAGATAATTTCTCCGATCTCAATTTTCTCTTGCACTCTTGAGAACTTCAACCCGGCAAATTACTCGATTTACTTTTTATTTTTTATTTTATGTGAGCGAGATTAAAGAAATTGAAAGTTTAAACTTATTTTGCGATTAAGATATTTAATCAATATTAATGGAAGTCTCACTAAAATGAAGCTTATAGACTTTTTATATTCTGATTTATTTAATGAATGATTTAAATTTATAAAACCAAAGTAAATATAATCAACATCAAATCTAAAATCTCAAATAATTGCTATGTAATTTGAAGCTTGCGCTATTTTATAAGATACTGTGTCTTAATGTGTTGAGCTATTGCCTTGATAAATAAATTCATAATTGTTAATTGTCAATTAAGTTTAAAGAAAATCGTCGGAGCCGTTTTTGAAATAATTGAAACATTTGATTTTTGGCAAAAAAAATGTATGGGGACTACCCTACATTTTGATCTTAAAACAAAAATACATAAATGAGTTTTCGCTCAAATTTCGTATTTTTAAGTTTGAAGTCAATCGGAGCAGTGGTTAGGCCCTTAACGTAGGTTTGCAAACAGACGGAGAGACAGACAGGCGGGCGGAATCACCGGACCCACTTTTTTCGACTTCTCTATCATCGTAATGTTATATCTCATCAAAATCTTAACTTCTTTTACGAATTTAATACTTCCCATATGTCGCTATTAAAAAGAGTGTACCATAAATTTATTTTTCTTCTCCTCAGAGAGATAATTGACAACATTATTAAAGTTTCGGGGCTTCCAGCTTCCAGTATAATTTCCACAAACTGGTAAATAAGCGCAAGAATGTTGTTAGTCTTTTACATTTCAAGTCATTCACTGTGGAACTCTACCCCAAGGTTAACCTCGATGTGAACGGTTTTATTAGTAAGAAACATTTTTATTTCCTGGAAAAAAAGAAACTAAAATGTTCTGAATGTTCCCTCTGAGGAGAACGGCAAGACATTGGCACCGATTATTTTTTTTTCAAAATACATTTCTGCCCAAAAAAAAACAAGCACCCTGTGGAAAGATATTTCACTATTTCACACTATCTTATCTGCTCTGGTGGCGAACCGTCTGATGGCGAACCGTCCGGTGGTGAACAGGCGGTGGCAAACTGTCCCGTGGCGAACTGGCGGTGGTGAAAAATCGTTTACCGAATGTCGGCAATGAGTAAGCCTGAGTTGAGCAAACAGACTAAATTTCAACTGTTTTTTTTTTTTATTGCAGGAGAGTTCCCATTTCAGCTTTTAACACATATATTATGCAAACGAATACCGTGGTATATTATTTTTCAAAACTTAATTTTTTAATTGTTTCATTTATTTCTATCGACCAAGGCTCGAAATTCATGAAAATATTTATTGCAGGCAAAAAACTACACACAAAAATGATAAGTCGTTTCATTACATCATTTCAGTCATACACACTAGAAAGTTTGATATATAACTGATAACATTTATCCTCATAATTTCTTCATCATTTATCATTTACAACTTCTAACTGTCATTTTTTTTATCATTCAAGCAAAAATAATGAAAACGAATGTGTAGCTTACATTTGGTTGTGCATGCTATTTTTTGTAAACCATGTTATCGCAAGACTTGTACTCACAGTTTAATGAAAAGGGAAATATTACATAAAAGTTTATTGTTGTTGACTTGTAGTACACCGCTTCTACTAAATACAGAGCCATTGTTAGTAGTATTGTCCAGCGTCCGAAAAATACAACCCTAAAAATATATAATTTATAGAAACACGTTTAAGGAATATTTTTTGTGATATTATATTATTATAAACCTCTTACTTGGAAAATAATATATAAATTGAAGAAAATAATAACTTCAGAATTTAATAAATGTGCTTCAGTCACACAGGGATCCGCTTTCAAACAGCCGAAACTTGAAAGGACTTTGGTAATTAGAGCCCCATATTTGAGGGTGTAAGTTAAAATATAGCTCAGTGAGATCACTGTTGGAATTCTTGAAAATTGAGAACAACCCTTAACTTAAACAAAAATGAAACTTCAGTGCTCGAGACTCATACTTTGTACTTTGCAAGTTTTCCAAACTTTTTTAATAGTAGGTTACTTAGAGAAAACCTGCCAAGTAAAAAATATAAACTAATTTTCATTAGTTTACAAGTTTCTTTCAAAACTATTAGTTGATTCGATGTAAGTCCACTTAAAAAAATTGCAATGCACCTACGATTACTTGCTGAATCTTAGAACTTGGCATTCTTTTAAATTTCATTACTTTTTGTGGCTGATTTGTTAGGCAGAATTTTGGCTCTTTTTTTTGCATTTATGTTTTTGGTGTGATATCATTACTTTTTGTAAAGTTTGTTTTGATAAATTATGTTTTCTTTCCGAAATTCATTTTTATTCATTATAACTACAAAATACATTTTTCTAGACAAAGGAATTCAAACTAACTTATTATCTAAAATTTTATATATAACTTTCTGGCCCCAACCGGGCTCTCTAAGGAATTCATGGTTTTCTAAAAACTGACTATCATTGTCTAGTGCTGACTGAATTGTTTCTCCTGCTCGATTCGGTCCCGTTCGGACATAGCCCTACTGAACCGAAGGAGCTATGGTCCGTCTTGTGCGAGGACGTCTCGACTGTAAAGTAGCCGCCGATCGACGGTTCTTCGCCTGACGTGGTACATTAGCGGCACTGCCAATCTGATCTGTATAAGACCGCATCTATAAGTTTATATTAATTCATAAAACATGGGCGGGTACCATACCTTCTCAGCAGAAAATTCTAAAAATTAATTTTATTTCTTTATATTAACCGGCAGAATTGCTAGTTTGCCAAATTACAATATTCTACGATGATCAGAGTTGTTCCATATATTTTGTAACATTTATTTTTAAATGGGTGGGTACCACGCCCCCTCAGTTGAACATAATAAATTTCATATTTTATTTGTTCTACTGCACGTTGTGTAGTGTCCGAAGCTTAGTGGTTAAGTGCGTTGGATGCTAAGCAGATCGTCATGGGTTCGACTCCTATTCGGTGGCGGTCAAAAACCACATTAATCTTTAAGCCTCGAAAAGACACATGATTTCTTGTATTGTTTAAGCGGGATACATTATATATATATATATACCGAAAACAGGCCCTTACAGCAATAAAATTGCCGGCATATATACGTAAATGCATGAGTAAGGCTTCCTATCAGAACACTGCATAATTGGTCTTTTCCTAAATAGGAAATGACGGCCGCTTTTAATCAATTTTTTCACAAATTTTTCTTGAATTGGATTTGCAAGTATTATTAAATGTTTTAACGTTTTTTTATATTTAATTAATTTAATAATTTTTATCACCCTTCGTTGTTTACTTTTCCTCATAGGTGCTCTGTTCTATTTTTCTACATTACATACTATTCCTTAATATTGACACTTGGTAACTTTTTAACTTTTTTTGAGAAATGTCAATTTTTTGTAGCGTAGGTCAATGGTTTAAGAAAATGTGCACGACTGGGTCGTACAAACTTGCTCCTGCATGCAGGTGTTAGGTGTTGGCATATTAATGCATCACACTAGTTGAAGTTCTATTTGATCTTTTAGAATATGCATATATTGTATTACGTGAGTTCTGAACAAAACCGAGTCAAGCTAAAGGGCCTACACCCTTACAAAAATATGTGATCAGTGATCACCTATAAGCACCTAACGCAAACTTTCCTCTATATTTGCATCCAACAATCAACACCCCATCAAAAAAAAAAAATAAATATCCTTTCACCTCCTCATACCTGACGCTCTTCAAGCGTCAATCAAGTATGTGCCAACGACATGACTTTGTCCAATTACATATTCCCAAGACAGACAATACAGTTTTTCGCCCGATCATCTAATGTACTAAGTATCCTACATCCGACTTTATTGTGACCTGTACCTGTACCTAAGCCTATTGATTGGTCATTGCCTATTGGGGATTGGGATGGTTTCTCTTCAAACACCTCTGAACTCTCCATACTATTAGGAACTAATTCTGGATAAATGGGTTGGTGATTTGTATTATCTTTAGTGTTACCGCAGTTTGAATTTTAAACTTGTCCCCACTGCCGAAAAAAATTGAAACTACATACATATTAACCTGCCTAATGTAGAGGCACCAATTCCTGCGTACGTGGATACCAACTAAGCAAACACTTCATGTAGCGACGTGGTTGTTGGACTAGCAAACTCATGAACTCAAACCGCACTTGCCACTTTCGTTAAAATAAAAATCGGTCCTCCTCCTCAGCAATTCCACTTATTACATTCTACAAGCAAATTATCTTCTCAAATAATATGCTCTGGAATCAACAAAAGATGGTCACAGGGTACCACCAAACAAATATGACCAACCCAGTGGCGGATTAAACGCTGAGAGCGCCGTAGGCTCATCAGCGCCTCTATATTAGAAATAACTCGCACTATTGTTTGACCAAAACTGCTGTACCGCGCGGTCTGCCTTATAGCTAGACAAGACATGCTTTGAAGCTAGGGGTCTACGCAAACGACTTCTGTAGAAGCTGCATGACCGAGGAGGAAGAGGAAACAGTCCAACACCTTCTATGTACTTGTCCGGCACTCTTCAATAGAAGGAATAACTATCTTGCTAATCCCTTCTACGATAATAACAGCGAACTGGCAACGGCTGACACAAGATGTCTCTCTAACTTCATTAAAAGTACAAAATGGTTTGTTTACGCTCATTACTCTCCCATCGTATCACAATGGATCCTTGAGGTCTAAGTGAGTCAACAACATCTAGATAGCCACTCCAACTTCACCCAAAGTCAACTGGATTTACCTATTTGGTTTGCCAACTCCGCAATTGACTTAGCTTCTTCCTAAACTTATGGTGTGCAGTCTTAAAAATACGGAACTGGTTGAATGTGGGATATTTTTTCATTCAACTTCATGTGAAAAGCTTAGCATGTCCTTACACACTTGTGATAGACAAAATTTTTGTGCAAATTCTTTGTGTTCTTCGACTTGTTTCAAAATTGAATCAGTTGATAATTTTAAATATTTAGGAGTTATTATCGACAAGAATTTAAACTGGAAGACGCATACAGCTGCATTACAAAAGTATATGGTGTCTGTTGCACGTAACATGTTTATGTTAAAACCGTATTGTTCAAGAAATCTAATGGTAAAAGTATATTACGGATTAGTA